>VZTH01014960.1:116931-323939 GCA_013397815.1 Aleadryas rufinucha | reverse complement strand
AACAAGAACATGCCACAATCTTGATGTGTCAAGCCATCACAGAATTGCAGAAGGACTGAGGTTAGAAATGACCTCTGGAGTTCTTTTGGTCCAACACCCCAGCACAAACAGGGCCACCTAGAGCTGGTTGTCTAGGACTATGTCCAGCTGAATTTTGAACATCTCCATGTATGGAGACTTCACCACCTTTCTGGTCATCCTCATAGTCAAAAATTGTTTCCTCATGTCCAGAGGGAACCGCCTACATTTCAGTTTGTGCTACTGCCTTTGGTCCTGTTGCTGGGCACCACAGAAAACAGCCAGGCTCCATCTTCTTTACGCCCTCCATTCAGGTATTTATACACATTGATGAGATTCCCCCTTAGCTCTCTTTCTCAAGCTTAAGAGAGCCCAGCTCTCTTGGCGTTTCTTCAGTGGAGGGATGCTCTAGTCTTTTAATCATTTGCAAGGCACTTCACTGGCCTGCCTCCAGCATGTTCTCTTTCAAAGTCATTCACCCCCACATCATGCCTTTAATGCATTGTCCGGTAGGAAAACATCTGTAAAGCTAGAAACCAAGTATCATCCTTAAAGGAAGCATGAGCAGGTGCTCCAGGATTTACCAACAAGAAAATAAATATAAAGTAAGGATAAATATGTTTTATTCTTTAAAAAGCTGTAGCAAACTAGTAACTACACTAATAAGGAGCAATGAGACACTTGAAAGACAGAAAACAGGACGAACTAATAGAAAACATGAAGTAAAAAAACCACATAGCTTGCCATTTACATGAAGGAAAAAAACCCCAGTAAAATCAGAAAGAAGCAAAACAGCTTACAAGTAGTGAAGATTCTCTAAGTACACCAGGAACAAGAAGAAGACCATTATCTCAGTTAATTAACAGGTCCATTAATCAAGGGGGAAGGAGAGCCTACAATGAGACTAAAGCATTCAAAGCCTCCTCATCATTAAAAAGTTAGTTATAATTAAGTACTTAAATTAGCTTTAACAATGAAGGGGGAATACAGGTCAAAACACAGAAAGAACAGGTCAAGAAATATTTAGTTAAGTCAGTTTTATTCACGTCACTTAGATGATAATATTTACCTCAGTATTATTTAGGAACAAGATGGAAAAAAGTTGTGGCAAAATTGCAAGTATTATTTCTGGGTAAAAACCAAATAGTATTTAGTCTTCAAAAAAAGGGGGAAGAAAAAGAGTTACAGGCAAGTCAACTGGATTGTCTGCAGGAACGATATTAAATTATTAAACAAACAGCTGTATGCCACCTTCCTTCACCCCAACTCCCAAATGTCACAGACTTGTCAAGAACAAAGTTAAGTCTAATCAATTTAACTTCCTTCTTGACCCCATGGGTTGGAGGGAATGGCAGAAAGAAAGGAGAATGGAAGCAGAAGAAGTGACGTCAAGTGTTGTATTTCATTAAGCCTGCTGACTTTGTTCCCTTAAATCACTGTTGGATTGATCAATTTGTTGGGAACATCTATCTACATAAGTATCTACTAATCATGCAGCACAAACCAATAACATGTTTTAAGCAGGATCCCTGGGGAGAAGTGTTTCCTGGGCTTGGGTGCATTCGATATTTTCAGCAGTTACTCTGCTATCAGAATTGGAGAAGGCACCGAAAATCTTTGGATTGCAAGAGCAGCAAGCAGTTTAGAGAATGAGATAAGAATTAGAAATGAGTCTGATAAATTTATGATTCAGCCCCATATCAATAACACAAAATGAAGAAAAGCAAAAGCACTACACTGCAGAAAGAGAAACCCAAAAGCAGAACATGAACACTGGAATAACTGGATAAATTGTGAAAAATAAATATCTAATAGACAACTGAAACAATATTTATATTGGAACATGTCATATACTTGTGAGCATGAGCTACACAATAATGCATGCCAAATCAGGGACAGTGTTCTCCAACAGATTCTTTTAATGAAAGGAACCAGCTCCCAATAAAAGAAAGATCTCACTTTGATTACGACTTCTGTAAGGTCCCACTGAAATCTAACAAATGGCCACTAATAAACAATATATAGGTATCGAATATATAAAAAACCTTTAGCATTTAATTTAAAAATATTAAAGCCACATATTCAAATGATAAACAAGTCTCAGAGACTGTTTCCATTTTCCTTTGTGTTTTCAGTGCTCCAGCACCATCAAGACTGTTTATCATTACTGAAATGATGAAGCTTTGCAATATATTGGGGAAATAAATAATTCCTGTGCATTAATTATTAAATCTATCTCTGCTGCAGCTCCTTAGCAATACTCATGCATATTCCAAATAGTTTATCATCAATAATCTTAATGGGGAAGAGACAGGGCAGATGGGAGTGGGGGGGTTTTAAAAAGAGGTTTTTTCTCCTCACAGCAATTCTCAGCATATATTTTGCTTTTGCTTATAAAGTGGAAATAATTTAAAACAGAACAGCAAACGTAAAAGAAGTTCCTTGGTTTTATCTTTTTATCTTAATGTTTTATGTAAATAACTGCTGTGCTATCTTGTAGAACAAGTTGCAGTGCCTATTAATATTACGTGAAAGATTCACATTGCGATGATATAAAAATAAAACACATAATTTGAAGTTTATTTTAAACTAACTTGATTCAATTAAAAGCTTGCAAAATTCTACAGCTTTCTTCTCTCTAAACACCAATAGTTGAATCAAAGTGGCTCCCTTTTATGTGAATATCGTAGTGTTTTAAATTAAGATAGTCTTTGAACATACATTAATGCTGACATTACAAAAACCCACAGAATGACATTATAGATTTCACTTTCACTTCATAGAAATACATCATCTTTGCATAGCTATAGCAATGTGTACTGGCTTGTGTCTTTGCCCTTATCTTTGGACAAATACTCCTGTATTATAACAGAACAAAGCAATCCAGTTTGTTAAGAAAATATATAACTGTTATAAATCAGTCCGTATAACTAAATATTCAAGTGGTGAGTTAGATGCAAATTCAACAACTAAATCAAAATGACAAAAGAAAGCACAGTGACATTAAATCAACTTTTTTGTGTGCAACATTGATTCCAGGTGCTGACAATGTCATCAGTTATGTACTACAAGAACTCTTAAACATAAACCAAAAAAGCAGACTTTCCTATCAACCAAACATTCTCACTCAGCTTAGAGTGTAGTAAAAAACCCACAGTCCCCCTACTCCTCCAACCCAAAGCCAACTCAACAGAAATCTTCAGGCCACTTTGGTAAAACCTGTAAGGAAACAAGCCTGTGTTGAACAAATGCTTGGAGGTAGGGTGGAAGCCACCTGTAGAATTTTCTTATGCCACATGAAGACAAAATCAAAATTTGTAAAGGCTTTATCAGAGGAAAATAATAATAACTTAAAAAAATAGACTCTTCTCACCATATAATGATATCTACTTCAGGATATAGACCATTGCTTAAGAATTTGTTACTGCGCACTCAGGACCAGCTTGAATGCTCATCTCTGTATCCCAGGAATGGTTTCGCCAGTTGTGTGGAGCTGAGCCACACAATTAAAAAAAAAAAATCAATAAAAATTCCATGTCTACAGATAATCCCCTTCTCTTGCACATGCTCCCCCATTCCACCCCCTGAATCTTTTTCTCCTTCTTCACGTATACAAACAGGTATTTCCAAACAGGCCTCAAATTTTGCTTCTAGCTGTTTTTTTTCCCCCAAGTGTTTTCTTCTTTGTTTTTAATCAATGCTTACAGATCTGTGAAAGAAAAATTGTCACTCATGCCTCAACACAAATGAGGTACTGCACCTTAGTTTCAGATGTTTTCTTCTCTTCACATTTCAGCATTATGGCTAAACCTGACACACAGAAAAGTCAATTAAGCATCCTAATAACATTAGCTAAAGCCACTGCATAAGAAATTGCTCACAATTTATTTAAAGTATTTGTACAGCAATTACTCACAAGATACTGCACTTAGTTGGGATTTCCTGTTCAACTTGATCTGATTACAAGAAGTATTTTGTAATCAAGGCAATTTGAAAGCATTTCATAGAAGTAATGATGTGTACATGTAAAATCTAATTTGGAAACCTGAAAAGCTAGATTTTGTTAACTGTCTCTTGGACTAGGAATCTTGTATATAGGGCAGCCATTTTGAGAAAAGAAAAGCTCCCACCATGTTCCTCTCAAAACACTTGCAAAATCTAATTATGATCCTCCATGAACAACAGTAATTATTTTTTTAGCCTTCAGTAATTATCTGCTCCAGAAAATGCTGAAGAGTGAGTACACTATGGGGAAAAGTCCACCAAGGACAATATTGGTCAGTGAAATGGAAAAACCACGTGGCTAGAAATTCAGGTATCTGTTATTTTGGGAACAAGCTTGATAATACAAGATGAGACACCTCATCCCATACAATAACTGGAACTTTTTCTGTGACTTGTGCTAAATGTCATTTAGATGCCAGAGTCAGCATGCTTTGTAGAGATGTTCTGCACTCTAAATCTCCGTAACATGACTACAAAAGGTACCAGTGCAGAACTCTCCAACAAGCACCACACAAGTCTGTACCACAGAAATACATATACCGGCTCTTTCTTTAACCATTCACACTAAACCCGGGACAGGACCATGACAGATGTAGTATATGCTCCTGAAAGCAAACAGAAATTACATTACTATCGGGGCCCAAAAGGGAAAGGTCAGATAAATTCGAGTAAACATGCTTATGTTGTGAAGAACTGCTTGCCAAGAAAGTATTCTGCATACCCAAGTGTTTCCCTTTAAGTAAGGCAGACCATATAAGATGATGACTTTTCTAATTTTGGAGACAGGTGCCCAACATAATTAAGTGGACATGACAAGGTAGGTGATGAAGGAACAATTTTAAGAGTTCTTTTAATGTGTTTGAATAGAAATGCTCAGTTTAGCAGAGCAATATACCCTGGTGATCAAATAGCATCACAGGCATGAAGAGTAGTGTCCTTCATTGTGTTACCCTTCAGTGATCTCCATGTCTGCCCTTCACAAATAAGTTAGCACTGTCTCCTGTTCTGCTGTCCATACCCTGACAACTTTCAATGCTCCCATACTCTGTCCATGCTCCTCTGACTTCTTTCAAATCTCCTCTAAAGACCCCAGTAAAAATAGCCCCCAGTGGGTGGTGCATGTTAGTTACTCCTAGACTACACCACTTGGTTTAATTTAATCTGAGATGAGCCCAGGACCCAGGATCACAGACCAGAGTGCTCACATTCTGTACGACTGGGTCTTGAAAGCCTCCAACAATGAAGGCTGCACAGCTTTTCTACGGAGGCTGGTCCAAGCCTTATTGCTGTTACGGTGACAGATTCTTATTTTGATGATTTTTCTTCCCTTTGGAAAACCAGGCCTTTCCCTGCTCAGTTCAAGACCATTGTCACTTGTCCTGCCTCTGTGCTCCTTCAGACAGAGCCTGACTCTGCCCTCTCAATAACCTCCCTTCTGGACTTTCCAAGGCTCCCATACGACACCAGCCAACTCATGGAAAGCAGGGACCAGACAGAGATCTGTTTCAAAACTGCCTTAGTTATCTACACCAGCATTGGAACACCTGCTAATTACAGCCTAATTATGGGTGTGATTTTACACCTGTATAAACATTACACTGGAGGAACTAAATGGTATAATTTTGTATCAGTAGAACTAAACTAGTCATAAATCCTGCTAGAATACCCATCTGAGTTCAGATAGATACATTTTTCAGATTAGCCTATGCTTGCGAGTTTACAGGACACACTCTCTTCTAAAACGAGATGATATCTTCATGCAGAAAGCTTTAAACAGGTTTAAATATCATCGCTTTTGTGTGACCTAAAGAGCACTCCAGAAAAAGAGAGGTTATGCTTTGAGGGGAATATGGGAAAAACCAGCAAGTGTGGCTGACTCTGTACACCTCCCACCCAAGGCTGAAGAATGCCCTGAGACCCTCTCCTGTGCTTGTAAGAGCTTGCTCCAGTGAGTTTCCAAGAAGAAGCAGTCACATGCTTCACATGGACCATAGGCATGCACTGGAGAAAGGAATAGGAAACATCAACTAATTTATGAAAGGTACAAAATTCAATCTGGACAGGGAGCACCAGTTAGAAGGCGAAATACAACAGTAAAAGCCATGTGCTTCAAAGACGACAGAGCCAAAGCCCTCATATCCACTGATGTGAAGCATCCCTTTGCTTCACATCATACTGCTTCAAAACAGGCCTTCTACAATTAAACCTGGCAGAATTTGAGCAATACAGTTTCTAGACACAATTTTTCTTTCCTTTTGGAGAGTTTAACTGAAAAAAAATCTGTTTTCTTTGTGTTTAGATGGTTCGAATACAGGTCAGGGAAATCCTGTTATTTTTTTTTTTATTTCCAAGGGACTACCCTTAAACTGAACAAGAAACAAAAGACTGATATCTTGCCTACTTGCACCATTTAGCTACTGCTGATTCCTGGAAAGTCTCCAGTGCTCAATGTCACCTCTCAGATCTGGAGCATTCAACATGATATGATTTATTATGAGGACTGAATGCACAGTGCTGCGATTTCTTGTTTTTCCAGTTTAAAGGAAATTGCTTTTATATCTTATGCTGACTTAAATACTTTTTTTTTAAAGTTCCCCAATAGTTCCATTTACAAAACAAACCCTAGCAATTCTTGTGTAATTAGATCACAAAGGACCATATTACATTAAATTCAGTATCTGTATCTAATTTCTCTGCCTTTTTTTCACAGCGGTATCTAAGAATCAGGCAGCTCTTTTTTTTCCACTTTTTTTTTTTTGAGTTAATTTTGCCATGCTTTCTCCTTATTTAATAAAATAAATCTGCATGTTTGAATTAGTAACACTCAGGGAAATGCATCTTATTCAATTTCTTATATTACCAGTGCATGTGCAGCTTATCACAAAATCTAAACATGGTCTGGTTCCAGTCAGATTATTCAGCCATGCAGATCTGGAGGCCCCCTTGACTCCAGTCAAATTTCGGCTGTATTTAGACCTCATTTCTGCACAAGAGCAACCAGGCAGAGTGTCAGCAGCTATCTGAGATGTGGACCAACACATTCAGGTCTCAGGGCAAAGAAACATGGGTGCAGTTATCCATGGTAAGCTCCTCAGTACACAACTCTTGTGCTTCACTTTCATTTACGGCATATCAAATAGCAGGAAAAGTAAAGAAAAAAAGTAAAAGAGAAGCTGATATGGTACTCTAGGTTTATTTGCTCAAAACAGGAACAGTTGTTTTACAGCTAATGGCAAATTTTTAAAGCTACAGACCAAGTCCGTTGCTGCCAAGCCTCTGTTCCCAGGCCATGCCCGCTGCGACAGCACTGCAAGGAGGGATTTTGCAACAGTGTTGTATTAAACCAGAACCATCTGTAACTGAATGCTGGAAAACAGGCTTAGAAATCTCCTCAGATTTCTCACATTTAAGGTTACTCGTGAGTTGGAGAGTTGTGGGAGGTGGAATTAAGACACAAGAATGTTTACTACTCATTAAAAACAAACAAAAAAGGTACTTCCATTGAACAAGAACAAGCTTTCAGAAGTGCAGAGAACGCAACTTTTGCACATGCATAACGCAACCCCAATCCTATTCCAGGCCAGTCCTCCCTGTGTGTGACTTACAAGCCAGTTTTTCACCCCTGCAAATTAAGTTTAGCGCTTTTTTGGTTATCCATATTGGCAAAAAACCAACCAAAGTAGCAAACTAAAAGTGAACATAATGTACATGTTCCCAAAGAATGAGTTTGTAGGGAGACAAGCTTTTTAAAATTGAAATATAGCATACATTACAGCTCACTTGAGCAAGCTGAGAATGAACCCCAAGCAGTAGCTGCTCACAAAAATGCTGAAAGACTACAAATAACAGAAAAAAATCCATAGAATTTTCCTCAAACTAAAATATGTTAATTTCTATTCTTTTTCCCTATAAAGAAAAAACTGCTATTCATTGACAGGGAGAAAAATTAAGAGAAGCAGCTACCAGATACTAAATGATACCTTCTGAACCTGTCTACCTGCCACCACAGCCTAGACCGTGCTAGGCTGACCTAGAAGACATTTGTAGAAGGTTCCTAAGAAAACAGAAAATTACTAATATACAAATTGTTCCTTTTTAGCTAATCTAGTGGTAACTTGATTGCTGCAATGGAGAATTACAGAGCTAAATGACACCTTGTTCTTATTTTGATTGGAAAATGAGGAAGCCAGTACACCTTAGTAGCTATCTGGGCAGGAGCATGGGGACTAGCTCAGAAGAGTGTTTTCTTCTTCCCCTCTTTCACATATCAGGCAGAATAGAGGGCACATACTTTCCCATTAAAAAAAAATATGTCACGCTCTATGCTCAGAGCGTGACACTTCCTCCGCATGGCCCTTGTTTGGCTCTATCCCACACAGACATGCTGCGTCTTCACGGTTTTCTCCCACTCTGACTATACGTGGCATAGGGGGTCCCCCCAAACAAAAGCAACAAGAGCACCACCATGATGGGACTTCCTGCCAGAAGGTGCATTTTTAGTGACACAGGAACTGCAGCACACCTAAGGATCCTCCTGGCACATGACCTTGAGCGCAAGACAATTTGCTTCTTGCTGTGCATCACCTCGGGCAGTAGCACTGAAATGAACTCTAGTGTAAATATCACCTCCCATTGCCCCACTCATAGGGATCGTGGTCAAATGGCAATATGATCTTGGAAAAGGTAAGTAGATCTACTAAAATCTTACAGTAAGTTAAATTATGTATTGTGTTTTAAGAAAACATTTCATGCCAAATTCATAGAATTGGTTATTTCAACTGAGCCCGCTGATCTCAGCTTTGGGTCAGTCAGGTCTGTGCACAACAATAGTGGTGGCACACAAAAACACAATTACGTGACTGACAATCACGCACCTCAATCAACAGCAATAACACCACTGCTATCAAGAAACCTACAGTTCCTCAGACTGCTCAAGAATGAGTTTTATGATAAGGACACTTAAAAGTTTTCTAACACTAGTGGAATAACTATGCAGCATTTATTAAACTAGGGTACAGGTATACTTCTCCATTAGTATTTCGACTTGGATGCAAATTGCTGGAACTAAAAAGACCTACACTGAATTCAGTTGCTATGTAATCAAATTAATGTTCCAAATTATGCATATTTTTATTCTGATTATCAATTCATGCACATTCTTACTGTTCCCAGGAGGACTGCTGCCTTTTACAGCTGCAGGAGAAGAGAAATATGGTAAACTATGACATCAGAGATAACCATTTAATCGGCCCCAACCCTTTCTTCAGCACCTCCTGCAGTTTGCTTAGGCTGCTTTCAGGCCAGTTAGTAGCTCTGTGTGAATAATATTCTTGCCTATTCTACTATACAACGAGTCCATGCACCAAGATTCAAGTATTAGAACTCCTGTTCAAAGCAGATTGCATAAAACATGCATTTGGAAAGGTTTCAGCAAGAGCTCCAATACCTATGCGACACTAAATGGCTTTATCAAGATATAATTTTGAACTGAGCCTGTTTTCCTTCCCTATTCTCCACAGTAGTGGCAAGATACCTAGGATAAAGAAGAGAAACAAAATTCAAAGATGAATCTGTCAAGTCTTGCAGATGCAGGATACACTTGTTTTAACACTATAATTATTAAAAATAAAGTTTTCCTGAGTGTGTTTAAAGACACTTAGAAAAACATTACCAAGTCCTGCCACAGGGCAATTTATCTAGAAGTTCACTCTAAATACACTGTTAAGCCTCTCTCTCAACAAATGAGGTTTACTCAAACACAATGTCTTCACAGTATTCAGAACTCACATTTTGTTTTGCTTGTTTTATGTGGAGTTAGCACTTATCTCATTCAGTCCCTCTCCCAGTCTTCCTAAGTGCATGCAGGATACTGACATCAGAAATACACTGTCCCTCCTGGGTAGGGCCCCCCAGTATCACATCCAGAAAGCACTGCTTGGTAAACAGACACCTTACCCTCCATTTCCATACATAAAATCAGATTAGAGGGAAGAAAAAAAAAATAAAAGAAGAAGAATCAACCAAACAAACAAACCCCCCTACACACCTTCAAGACAAGGAAAAAAGCCCCAAATAACTGACAAAGTAATAGGAATAAATAAATAAATGAAGACAACTGCCAGCCATAGAAATAGTCTGTCAAAAGACTGCAGTTGCGGTTTACAGTATCTCTGAAGGCTTAGTATGCCATTATGTCTCTGTAGAGGCTGAGATGTGTCAGAACAGCAACTGCAGAGATTAAAATGTTCTCTCTCTCTCTCTCTCTTCCCCCTCCCAAAATACTGTAGGGGGATAAGCCCAAAACCACAGCAACAGGCCCTCTTGGTTCACCCTAAAGAGAAGTAGTACTAGGAGGGAGCATTAGGATCCCCTTCTCACTTGATGGCTTGCAGCATTAGCTACACACCCTGCACCTGACGATGGCTGCTTCTGGAGCAGATGCAGTTAAGAGAAAAAAGGTTTTTTTCTGTCCCCCTACACCTGCCTACAAACCTGAGTGACCTGCCACTTGGCCCCTCTCTCTTGGCTGAATGATCCTAGCCTCTTTATCTATCTGTTCCCAACATCTGTACCATCTTTATGGTGTTAAAGAAAATAAGAGGTGGTCTCCCTGTACCAAAAAAAACCCCAACCAAACCAGGAGAGAAATATTTATTTTCATAAATTATCATATCCTTATGAAAATCTGAAACGAATGTTAATGGCTGGGAGGGGTACTTGTGCTAACAGCTTGAGGATGATTTTTTACTTTCACTTGAAAGCACTCTTATAAATCTTATACAAATTCAGAAAAAGGGGAAAAAAGTTAGCGATTGGTTCCTCTCTATGAGACTTTAAACAAAGTTTATCTGTGCAATTATAAATGGCATAAATTACAAGTTTTCCTCAGTGAAGGTTCATTTTCCAAGATGTACCCTGTCAAAATTAGATGTAATTAAACAGCATTTTTTCATATTCCAGAGAGAAATAAATTAAAATTTGGCATGAAATTACAACTTTCCATGTGAAAAAAATGACAGTGTTTGAGCCTCTAACCTTTCCCTAATGAAAGCTGTATTACATCATCCTTAAATCTATATAGAGGCAATCACATATTTCCCTGGCATTTTTAATGACATTCACATGATGCTTCAGTTCTCCCATACTATTAAAGACATGCAGAGAACACTTCAGTCTCTGAGAAGAGCCAGGCTGGCATTTCTACTCTGGTATTTTGGCTCAAGTGATCATTTGCCTTTTGATAAAACTCATATTGATGATGATTCCTTCCACACTTCACAGAATGACAGAATATGCTCAGTTGGAAGGGACCCACAAGGATCATTGAGTCCAACCCTTAGCCCTGCACAGCATCATCCTCAAGAATCACACCACATGATTCTCATATGTGGACAATGTGAAAGCATTGTCCAAAAGCTTCTTGAACTCTGTCAGGCTTGGTGCTGTGACCACATCCCTGGGCAGCCTCTTCCAGTGCCCAACCCCCCTCTGGGGGAAAAACCTTATCCTAATACCCACCCTAAACCTCCCCTGACACAACTTGTAGCAGACTTCAAAGCAGTAAAGGACTGGTCCCAGCAGAAATATATTGGTGTCCAACTGTGGTTATTTTCTTTTTAAAGAACTCAACCTTCCTCTTCAAGGACAGCCCTGGGGGCAGCTCTTGAGCTCTTCAGAAAAGGCAGCACAAATAATTGTCATGACATCCAGACAAAACTGCCCAACTCCCGGACAAGGGGTGCATGGAGATTTCCTCTCAACTACTCATCTGTGTGCAACACCCATCAAAGAACAACACGCTAACGAGCAGCTGGAGACCATCAGTATTTCTAAAGCGACAGTGGCAACAGGTACAAAATCGAGTGACAGAAACAACAGCTATGTAATAGGATGTCCTGCTAGAGGGCAGCACATACACACACTCCTAAAAGCTGGCAAGAAAATGCCATGGAAAAGGTAAAAAACCCGTGGTTATTAAATATCATCTGATCTCTATTTAATCATCTTTGCTGTAGGCTGCACCAAGAATATAAACGGTTTCTTCACGATACACCATACGTTCCTGGACTGTACTAAGACCCAGATATGGTGGATCAGGATGAGAATCCAAGATGAGCAGATGAATGCTGAAAGGAAGATGGATTATAGCAGCCAGCTCTCTCAGAACATGATATTATGAGGAGCAAGTAATTTTTGTTACAGGTAGCAAAAACATTAACTCTCATGGGTAGAGGAACGGGAGATGGAACTATTAAGATCCAAAAATAAACCCAGCATGAACTAAACCACAGTTATACTGCCAAGAAGTTATTTCCACTTTACACTGATATTTCCTAATTTGCTTAAGTTTATCCAGTATCCTGAGCAAACAACTTTCATCATATATATTGTCCAAAAGTTGCTTACCTATGTGATTTAGTTTTTTGTGGTATTTCTCTGCTTCCCTGCTGAAACTTTTTATAAAATCAGATGGAAAATCTCAAGATTTATTTATATTATAAATTGTTATTACATTGAAAAGATTATTGAAGAATTGCCAGAGAAGGTAAACATTCTGCAAACATTCTTGCTAAGAAAACATCACTTCTGTCACTGCTCATGAAAAATGAATGAAAGAGTTCATGAATACCATCAAAGTGTTCTGGCTCCTTTTCGTGATGAATTTTTACATGTTCCATTCCAGATTCAATCTTATTTCTCCAAATCTTTTCTGACTGATAGCAGTCCATACAGTTTTACAGATAGAATTTTTTTTTTCTCAAAAAAACCCTGAATATATGTAGATAGCTCTGCTGGAAAGCAAATCTTACATTTCCAGAAAGTCTTATTCAAGCCAATAATCAATGATGCAATATCATACTCCAAGTTATTTACTTGAAATAACTGGAACTATTAGTACAGTCTGTTCAGTCTTCTAAGAAAAGTCATAGAACAGATACTGTGAAGTAGTGAAGTATCAAGGAAACACAGTTTCTGAAATAGCTTTTTACCTCTTTTTTTGGTGTGTGCCTAGTGTGAATAACTACAGCAAGAATGACTACAGAGCTTTGAGAGCAAAGGCAGAGAACATGAGAGCCCAGGGGACGACCTCATTGATGGGAAAAGCCCAGACAGGTGTCGATGTACATTGAGAATTAACAACAAGCTCTGCAGCCAGTGTTGCAAGCTGTGCTTTGGCTTTCACAGCCCAGGATCCCTCTTTAAGGAAGAAGAGCTGAAAGATAGAATCCATTTGACAAAGTAGGGTAAAAGTCCCTTTGCCGAAAGGCTTGCAGATCTAGTGCAGAGGATTTTATGCTGGGTACATGTGGGGACACTGAGAACGGCTTTCAGGTCAGTGAGAGACTGGAAGTAAAGGGGAGATAGTACACAGGGCAGGGTGATGGAAGCCAAAGAGCCCTCAGTAGGGATAAAATAGGTTGAAAGGGAGCCATCTCACATGCTGATACACAACTGCACACTGCCTGTGTGCCACAGCTCTGCAAAGGATGAGTGTAGGCAAATGAATACAGCAAATGAATCCCAACCTCCTGCAGTCTGATTGCATATTCAAAGAGAAAACCTCAATTTTTAAGTATCAAAATGCATGAACTAGAAAGTGCACCTAGCTTGTACTTGGGCAATACACTCAAGTTTGCACTCTCCTCTCTTGATACAGGCTCTCTTTTAAAATGCAGATGTTTGCAGCCAAATATTTCCTCAAATATTTCCCCCTATCTAATTCACCTTAGCAGTCATGAGACCTCATCCCTAAGCTTGACTTCATGCCGAACTGTTCTCTTTTCTTCATTACTCAGTAGACTTTTGCCTTTAACAAGAGTGGGCTAACGTACATGAATTTGCAAAGGCGTGCTATCCCCAGCTTCTGATTCAGACTAAGGAGGTGTTACTTCTGTGTTCATTAAACTATTTTTTTTTAAATAAATTTTAATTTATGTACACATGGTCTTCTGCTTTGGATTCTAAATGCCAGAATATAAATTTACCAAAATTTTGTTACAAGTGCTACTGGTAATGAAACACAAACAAAATCAAATGCCACAAGAAAAAAAAATCTGACATTTTACCCTGAAGAGATCCTAGCAAAGCAATAGAGAATGAGTTAATGAGAGAACTCTGTATTCTTTCTTCTTGGAGAATACAATTCTCTGCACACTTTGATGAATTAGTGAGAGTTTATGCATGGTGAATGTAAGGAGATAAATGTGGAAACAGGATTAATAAATCTTCTGCAAAGGGAAA
This sequence comes from Aleadryas rufinucha, assembly GCA_013397815.1. NCBI lineage: Eukaryota > Metazoa > Chordata > Aves > Passeriformes > Aleadryas > Aleadryas rufinucha. Next base: position 309,674 of record VZTH01014960.1, on the reverse strand, counting down.
GCTCAGAGATCCTGAAAGTTTTACCATGTCAGTCAGGAAAGACACACAATATCACACTGTACTTATAACTCATACCCTCTATGCTCAAACCCATATTGGCAGTCGCAGCAGTAGGCTTTCCTGGCAGGTAATATATGAGCTCTGAGATGCGACCTGGCACTCTCTGGAGACTTTTGCTCTCCTTAACAGAAATGCAAGACCTTTTTTTTTTCCCCAAAAGAATACTGGAAGTATGAGAGCAAGAATTACTCCAAATGAGCAGAGATTGCTCCCAATGACCACAGAAGATAATTCCAAATCATTAGGAAATGCTTAACTTTTCAAGGTGCTTTCTGGGGATGTAGGGGGTGGAGCAGGAGAAGAAAGGGGATGAGGAATATGCTTACGTTTCGAGCTTAAAAATTACTGATTCAATCAAATATCTAAATTTGGGGATTCTGAAGCATACTGTATGGACATATGTGCTGTCAGCTGCAAACTACTCCTACAGCACTAGGAGTTGAATGCAGCACCATATGTTATGCCAAGATTACTGATTTTCATTAGATATGAAAGAAGATTTCCAGTTTTAATCTTAATTTTCAATCATTATTTTATTTGGCAGTCTAAACACAATGATGACAGCCAGTACCTTGATTCTATCTCTGCACCTGCTGCAGGTACATTCCCTCTCACTTCCTCCCTCTTCCTTTCAAGTCTAAAGGAGAAAAAAAGACAAACCTTTAGACTGAGCAAGCCCGAGGGATTTTGCTAGGCACGAACACTGAGGTCATAAATCCCTCTGCTTCCCTACAAGAAGCTATGATGGATAGTAGGCTGTGACTTGGGGCCTCTAAAGAAAGAAGTCAGTCTTTAAAGTACAAGTCGTGAGTAAAGTCGTGACTGTGTTAGCCGAGGTTATTTATTACCTGTATAAAGCAGGGCAATCCTATGAAAGAGCTGGCTTACCCATCTCTTCTCACATTCTGACTCTGGCAACAGGATGACAGGGGAATGGGAAATCTGTGAACATTCATTAGCCTTCTTGCATCTCCCCAGGGATGGGTAAACAAGCAAGATGAGACATGTAGAAGTAGACTGCAGTGTCTCAACTCCAGGTCCATGTTATCTGACTAAAGTAACACCCTGTGTGCCAGCCCCGTAAAACATGACAAAAATGACTTAATCTCATCCCTGAACAAACAGTAGATGTGAAACAATGGTTTGAAACAAAGGAGAGAGTTTCCTCTGCTCCTGATGTAGCACGGTGGGATTGCTGTCCCTGGTTGGAGCAGTGTGAGAAGTTGCAATTCCAGTTAATTTTAAGAGACCAGACTGGTGTTACCAGTCATCTTTATTACTTAAGGCAGACTGAATTTCCTAATCTGTTAAAATAAGGAAAAAAATGATTGCAGCAGGTGAAGCCTTCAATAAGGCTATACTTACAAGTAAGTATTTACAATAGGGATTTACAATTAAAAAAGCAAACATACAAGAGAGAAGCACCTAAGGCCACAGAAAATGGCTACCCCTTCAAAATGAGTCATCTCTATAGAGGCTAAGCAGCAATGGGCTTTCAATGGAAGCAATGCAAGTCACGTTCCACTAAGAAACAAATATGAAACACAGCTGTAAAAAATGAACACGGCTTTTCCTGGGAGGTGGAGGCTGATGCTCGTCTCCTGGTTGCTTTGACCTGTACAGACAAAGAGGGTATCATTCTCCAGGGATGCCTGTACAGCAGCTCCATGACCACTACACCTTCTCCTATAGCAAAATGCCAAGCCACCCATTACTTGTCCACACGTACATATTCTGTACTTGCATGAATCTTTTTGGATCTACTTCCACATCTTCTGTGAGTGTCACACTATTTTCTTTTCCTAAGAGAAAGACCCCAAAAGCTTTTAGTTTTCATGACAAATAACAACTCCTAGGTGCACAGGAAACAGCTGGGAATGGGTATGTACGTAGCAGAGCAGCCAGCAGCACAGGGCACAGAATGCCAAGGCAATGCTCATGTAGTCACTGGGTCTGAGGAAGCTCTTCCCGGCCCCCTACTTCAGTAACCACTCTGTCCTTCCCGTTTCCCTGTCTTTGATGTCTAAAGCAACCTCAAGCAACCAACCACATCTAATTATGTTTTGGTTTGTAACCAGCCCAGATAATTCATGTAGTCTACCAGATTAATGGCTTTCACTTTCTTTCACTTTGAGGTGAATAGTTTCTGCAGTCGGATGATCCATCTCCCTAATACAATTTTTACTTCATTTAGCAGAAGATTTAAGACATTTTCCATCCACAATTTCTTATGAAACGTTCTTTTAATTTACATGCAATAGTCTGCATTTCAGAATGTCAAGATGAGCAGCAAAAGAGTACATTTTTCTAATGGAAATTATGTAACACCTGCTAGTAACATTGAAGGCATGGGATGCGTGTATCTACAAACTTCTCGTTTATTTTCCTTCCAGCTCTGAAGCATTCTTCAGGTAATAATACCCAGGCAGAGCAGCACCAGGTTATGAAACATCACTGTACATCCAATCCTACCATTCAAAACAAAACTCACTTTTTAATATGGCTGGGTCATTAGTCTACTGTAACTGGGGTCACTATCAGGGTCCTGTTGATAGTATAGCCAGGGCACTGTTAGCCAACATGCAATAGCTGGCAGTGCGAGGTCAAATGCAGTAAGCACTGGGCTGTGAAGAGCCATTTATTCTATTTGCTTAACGACATGCTGAGCTTCTGGTACCTACTGGAAAGTGGCATGCCCTTTTCAGTACAGTTTGTGCTAGCTCTACCACTGTGCAACTTAATTAGAGAGCAATTTTGCATGAAATAGCTCCTGCAGCTTAGGCAGGGCTGGAGCACAGGTAGGTCAGTAGCTGCTGTGCCACTTGGAAAACCAGCAATGACAGCTATCATCAACCCAAAAATAGTGCTGCTGGGGCAGCACCATGCCTTCTGGTGGTAGTTGAATTATTCCACACTCTTACTTTACTTGTCATAAAGCAAAGCAGGCAAATATTTCTATTCAATGTGTCTCAGACTGTTAGATCATTAAGCTGCCTGCACACACTTGATGTCTCAGACAGATGTCATTTCTAAGAAAGGCGCCATTTTACACACAAATATAGGACATCTGTGTGTGTTTGTATACAGGCAAAATGCAACTTAAGATGCAAGTGGCCAACGTTCTGAAGCTCCTCCTGCTTTTTCAGTGCAGTGAGAAAACTCAGTGTTTTATCAAAGCCTGACTAGACCAGAGCTAAGAGCCCAGAGACTGTTCAGTTTTAAAACTGATAATCTAGCTGGACTTCTTTGTTGAGTTCTTGATGGCAAGGTTGTACGAAGAGATTAATATCTTGTTCAGTGAACACTGTATGGAGCGTTTGAGCTCTGCGTGTCCGAATCAGATACAGGGCACTTTGGTGGTGGTGACTAACAGGTATTACTTTGCCTGAGGGATGCTGCATCATGAAATCCACAAGAGAGATGCCACAAACTGACCAGGCATCAGGCATGAAATAACATTACAGGCAATTTCTTCTGGTCAGAACTGAGGCATCCCAGCAGGAATCAGACCATCACTTCCCTGGTCTGCTGAGAAAGGAAGTCTCCTTTTCTAGGTCTGTGTTTTTGAACAACCACTCTGGTCTGAGTTGGAGTTTTTGTGTTGTTTTAAATAAAGCACATGCTGTATGCTGCTTCCTGATTTCTTCCAGGCATAAAAGTTGTCCAGTGGGATTGGATGCAGTATTTTTAAGTATACGAAAATCTTCTGGGAAGAACATGACTGGAATATTAATTTTAAGTAACAATTATATGCACATTTTCTAGCAGAGGTGACTGTAGGAGCAGACAACAAAAGCATTCCTGATTCACTGAAGTCTCTGTTTGTTGAGTCACACATGGAGGGGGAAGGCTCTCAGATGTGTTTTTAAGTGAACTATCACTGTCATATTCCCTGTGAGAAGGACTAAAAGTATGATCATAACAATAATAATGATAGCAAAGACAACAAAAATGATGGTCTGACCCACAGTTTTTTATGCCTGACTGTAGTCATAGAGGTTTGAGCTCTGAAGGGTCTGATGGGTGATATGCTAAATATTTGTGCAGTACAGATGTGATCATTTGGTTTCTATACCGAAGCACTGAGTCCTTTGATTTTAGCAGCTGGAGACAAATCGCTAAGCACATTGACACGCACTGTATCTTTGTAGTAAGATCTTCAAAGGACTCCAGCAGGTTAGTCTGGCTTTTCTCCTCTCAGCTTAATTCTAGCATTTTTGTAATCAGTCTGTGCTTTTCTGCATGGCTTCCCAGCACATCAGTTAAAGACAGATGCAAAGATGATTTTCAGACAGGCTGACCTACATGCAGTATGCAAGCTACGGCTCTAGATAGGGCTCCTCAGTTAAGCTTTATACCACTTTGAGAAGAACAGAGACTTACCCAAACTTTTAATTATCCCTCAAAACTACAGAAGTATGTTGAATAAATCCAAAGGATGAGTCTACTCTCTTTCCACCCCTGAATTTCCTTCATTTTGTACTGACAGTCTCAGATGATGGTTATCCAGTTGAAAGGCTTACACAACTGAAACTTTTTATCATCAGATGGGGTATCGTCCTACCACTCATCTCATTTTCACAGAATTTGTTTACCCTGTAGCATCAGATGGATGACACCCACATTTCCTCATTCCTATTTTTAATCATATTTACTGACACTTCAAGGTAAAACAGCAATCCAGGAGGAAACACTTAGACTGTCAGAACAGCAGATGTTATGCTTGTACCTGGTGTTTTCTGTACAACACTTTGCAAAAAGTCAAAATTCATAGAATCATAAAATATCCTTAGTTGGACGGGACCCAATCAAGTCCACAGCAACAATTTGCTCTACGGCTTCTCAGTTATCACGGCAATCTGCTGGTGTTCTTGCTAATTACTTTTCAATTAAAGTAAGTGATTCTCACTTAGCTTTCTTCCTCCACTTTTGAGTTCCAAGATGATTGTTCTCCCTTGGTTCAAGCAAAAGCAGCCTCAGGATTGCTCTGACTTGGTCTGCTTGTAGTTATGCATGATCGGGGATGCACCCTCCATGTGGAAGTCATTTTAGCAATCTTTGTTTTGCTCCGGCAGGGAGGGCATCAGCATAAATACTTTTTGAAAACTTGTACTAACTTGGACTTGGCATAGCAAAATTGTGTCTTCTGTAGGTGAAAGTTTTAACTGAGCATTTGCAATCAAAGACTGGCTGCTTCTCTGCACTATTCCAGTGGCACTGAATCACAACAGTTTGAGTTGGAAGGGACCTTTAAAGGTCAAGAAGGAACCTTTAAAGGCGCTGAGGTCAGCACATATTTATAAACTGATCCTTTAATATAGAATAGTTTTACCACTATTTGTTAGTGGGAGGGAGGAAGGAAAAAAGAGAGGGAGGAACTCTATGTCTTCTGGAAATAGTCAGGTCCTTGACAAACATGATGCATTGAACTACCACCACTGCTGTCCTCATACAAAAATTCCTCTGATTTATCTTTCTGAGTAAACATTACTACTTCTCAAGAGTTCAAAAAATATTCTGCTACTGCAAAAGCTAAAATGCAAGCATATTTAGTGATTCCTTCCTCAGGGTCTGTGGTATTCTCTAGCTACTATTCAAATCACAAGCTCTTTTTATCTTGTTCAGTAATGACCACACGCTAACCAATAATAAATGCCATTGTACCCTCTTCAGACCTGCTTTGGATGCTGAGGAAAGGGAACTTGGCAGCCAGCAGCACTTCTTTTATTCAGGCAGGATCAAGTTCCCTGGGGTTCCCTTGTTCAACTCTCTGCTTCTTTCATCTTCTGCTCATACATGCAGCTCTTTTTCTGTCCTACACAGGACCACTCTGTGCTAGTACCTTACATGAGTATAATCATGAGTTATAACAAAAAACAAACAGCATTTATTAAATGAGCAGAGTTCATTTCCTTAAACAGCATGTTTCTGGCTCTGCAATCTGCCGTGTTTATTCACATGCTCATTGATGAATATTTCATTACTTCAGAATAGGCTTCCTAGTCATTGTTTCAGACTAAGCTCCAGGCCAGTAAAACATTTAAGCAAGTGCAGGACAGAATTTTAGGAGTGTGGATAATCCTATTGAAAGAATTGAAGCAGAATCAGCTGCACTATCAACATCTGCCCCCATGCAGAATAAGAATGTAAGAAAAAGTTAATTTCTACCCTCGAACATCCGCAAAACACGGTCTGTTTTCACAGTACTTAACAAACACATTCCTCCCCAGGAAAGGAGGTTGCACATTAATTGCCAGGAACTGTATGCCTAAAAATAAAGACATAAAAAAGGAGCCTTACGATACTGATGAAGTGAGAAGAATCTCAGAGCTTTGAGCTAGATTCTTGACGGCAATAGAGAGTGCACTAAGAATAGCGAATGAGTAGGAGTAGTCAAGGCTGAAAAGTTTCTAAAGTGTTTTGGTTGCCAATTTCTTCATGAATCTCTTAATCAGGCTACCTCTTATGTGAGAAGGTTAAATCTCCTGTGGCGCTTCAGTGTCTTGAAAGGTAGTTGGGAAACATCTAGCTCTGGCTTGAGCACCATTCAGTGGATAGCCAAAACACCGGTAAGAACAGCAAGTGTCTTGGATTGGTCAACAGAGAATTGCTCTGGCTATAGGAATTATTGTAACACAGAGACATTGTGAAATGTTAGAGCCAAGGCCAAAAGACACCACTGAAGTGTCTCTCTCCCTGTGCACAGCAATGAGCAGTTAGAGAGGTGCATAACAGAAGGATTAAAGAAACCCCAACCCCACAAAAAACTCAACCTTTACTAGGCAGGTGAAAAAAGAATGCTTGGTTAGATGAGTCAAAACCTATTCTGACACAGCTCAACTTGAATCTCTGTTCTCCAAAAGAATATACATATTATTCCAGAAGCTCCATTTCATAGTCCATCAAATCCTTGACATAAGAAAGTCACCAATAACATTTCTGATGAAACTCTGGAGTGCACAGATCTAGAACCGGCCCTAAGAACTTACTAGGTCAGAAAGAACTACAGCAGAGCTTCAAACTCTTAGCCTTTCCAAAGACAAGCCAACACTAGCACCATGGGCACGAGGACTCTGACACCACCTAAAGACCAGTGCCTAACTCTCTTTTTGAGAAGGCACATTGTTACCTGACCCATGCATAAAACTTGCTTTTGGATGTATAAAAGGGAGCCAGGATTCCATGTTGACAGGAGATTTGGGGGGAAAACAGACAAACAAAATGGACTTGACATAAGGACCACAGCAACGGAATAGGTAAGAATACTAGGGAATCACTTGTGCTATGGAAGAAAAGGGTGCTTGTATATGCAAGTACTGCAAAAATAAGCTTGCAAGGGCAGTTTATGTAGCAGTATTAACATTGTGGTCTTGAACAGCTCTTAGATCACTGAAAACAATCACTTGATAGCCACTAACTTTAGAAAAGCAGTAAAATTGTTGTATTTTAAGACTGTTACCCTTGTTCTCAACACCACTGAATTTCCATCTGGAATAGATATCCTCCTCTTATATCCTTTTCTGCAGCAATAATTTGCACTTGGAGCTAAATATGTTATAATATTATGGCTACAACTTGAAGACCTTTGTGAAGGTCACTGCATCACCCTAGGACTGTCACATATCAACACCACCCTGAAGACAAGCAAATGCATTTTCTACATAATCCTGTTTCACAAAATCCAGGAATGAAGGCACCCACAAATACCACATGAAGGGACCCTGAGCCTGCATGCCATATAGCTGACTGCTGAACACAGCCTGTTCACCTCTTCAGAAATGTCAACAGAACATAAGATAGGTAATTTTGTGAGGATTATTATTTTAGATTGGCAATAACAAAAGCTGGAGTAGGTGGGGATTTCACTTTCTTTTCATTCTGGGTCACTAGTTTATAGCTTTCTGCAGCTTTGCTTTCATACACTAGCCCAAATTGCCTTCCGGTATTCTATTGAAAATGGTATGTCAGAAGGGCTGGTTTTTTTCCTTTTCATGCCCTCACCTTTCCTTTTTTTTAACAACTGATTCCCCTGTCCATGATAAATAAAATATTGCAAGAACTCAACAGGCTTGTAGACTTTCCAGCTGTATTTCTGCTCTGAACTGTGATTACCTGAAAGCATGATGGTACCACGGATAATGCTCAGACCTTCAGCTCCCAAAACATAAAAGGATTTTTAGGTGCAGGAACCATGATGCTCCACTGAGCAGCTCTCATTTCATGCCCTCAGTATTCTGAGTTCCAGGCTAGTTCTCCAGCATATTCATAAAACTCTTCATTGTAGAAAGGCTGATGTTAAAGATAGTTAAATAATTTACAGAAACAACTAACCACAATCAAAAGTACTATATTAAACATCACTCTCCTTGCTCTTATCCTTACTGACAGCATTACACGAGAAGATGTAGTAACATTCCCAGATGATGTTCCAAGGCAATGAAACCGGACAAATGACAAAAGTTTTATTGTTCTCAGTGTATCACAATGTAACCTTAAATTTAATTTTGTCTTACTGCTAATATTTAAACTCCTTTCTTGTCACCTAGAGACTTGCAGCACTGCCACTGTGGGAGCCCATCATTTAACATTCCTCACAGAATTCATAGCAACAACTTGAGTCATCGCCATTCCGGTGACTCACTCCTGCCACTCGATATACATCACTTTAATTTTAAGTCACACAAAACCATCTGAGTGACAGCCAGCAGCAGCCCTATGATTTTCTGACTGCTGCATCATTACATTTCTCTTCTTAGCACTTCTTAGTGCTCATATGTCTTCACTATACAAAAAAAGTAATTTAAAAAAGTAATTTCTATTAACATAACAAAAAAATCCAGATCCTTTGCATGCATACAGAAAAAAAGTGCCTTTCCACCTGATTGTATCAAAGCACTGCAGAAATGGTCATGAGAAGTTCTCATTGCCACCATAAGGGATCTAAAACTGATGGTTGCAAACAGTTTTGAGAGACTGGCAATAACCTAAGCCCTAGAGGGGCACTTTAAAACATTGCAGAGGAGCACTGTAAGCGGCCCACTTACAACAAGGCCTACTGCCTCTTGTTTCATATCTTCAGGGCAAAAGAGAGAAAGAAGTAAATATGCAGAAATGACATCTAAGCTCCTTTGCTTTCACGCCAGGGAGATGGTAGTCTCTTCCCAAATTTAAGCACATACCAAAGGTTTGTCTTTGGTGACGCTATCTGAGACCAAAATAAGCAAATTAATTAATCCTTCTCTGATGGTAGAGAGGTTCTTTAACCCGTTGAGGCTGAAAGTTGCATCAAAGCAGCTGGGAGATGGAGCCAGGCATCCGTCTGCTTTCATCTGCCTCTTTTTGAGGAAAGTGTGAGTACACATGCCTGGTGTAATGGCAGCAGTAGGGACTTAGGTGAGCCCAGATGGGCTGGCTTGGGGAGCCAGCTGCCAGGCTTGAGATGGCCACCTGGAAACAAGCAGTGAATGAAGCAGGTGGAGGGGCAGCTATGAATATTCAGGAGACGCGTGTGCTTTTAGTAGCCTGAAACCTACTGCCATGCATCTTTGTAGTCACTTGGTAATACATCCATGAGAAGCTGTGGAGTTTCTATCCACAGAGATAGAAAAACCAAACCCCAGCTTGACACAGCCCTGAGCAACCTGCTGTAGTTGACTCTCCTTTGAACAAGGTGAGATGATCTCCAGAGGGCCCTTCCCACCTCAACTCTTCTCTGAGAATAACTTACATAGTGCACAGAAGTAGGCCACTGTCCCCTGCATACAAAGCCTTGAGAATACAACATGCAAATGCATTACATAGTCTTCAGGAGCTGTACTTAATTGTCAGAGCTATCAGTAACTCCTGTCAGCAACTCAGCAGGAGTCTTCCCGTTCCTGACAAATGGCCAGTGTCACTCCCCAGTTACACACTCCCTGCTAAATCATAATTTTCAGCTTCTACAATCTTGTGGTTTGACTCAGGATTTCTTGAATTTCAAAAAAACCACACAAATACTTAAATGAAACACTGAGGAACCACTTGGTTTGGTTTGGTAGCTGGCACTACAGACTATATTTCAATCCTATTGGGCATATTTTGCGATATATTTCAAAACAGGGTAGCAAGATGAGACTTTGAGTAGATGGAGCATGTGTCTGCCTTTTGTCCTGTGGTCATCCCCCTAGACAAAAATGAACAAGCACTGATTTCAATGGACAGTTTGTCCTTTCCAGGGATAAACTGGATAAATTTAAGCTAGCTAAAGATTGTCATAAGAACACAGTAACCCTAAGTATTTCCTTTGTCTTGCCCCTCAAATCTAAATAGTGATGGTCATATTTGGGGACTGAAGAGCGAATGGTTCCTATTTTTAAGTTATTAACCTTATTAAACAGTGAGAACTTTCAAAAATTTCCCATAGTCCTCTCATGGTTGTTTTCAGTATGATGTTAAAAGAAAAACTTAAGTGCAACCTGGACCATTATGCAAGGCTAATATTTGCATGTTCAAGCAAGGAAAAACACACAATCAGACAGCGTTTGGCTTTATAACCAAAAAACAGACTTGGCAGGATATTATCCCTCTCAAATATTGGCAAGGCTAAGGACATACCTGTGGGCATATGGAAGAATGAAGAGATGGGTCCAGAGAAAGAAAAAGGGAGAAGTGTGGAAGAAGGATAGAAGAATAGTTTATAGTCACAATTATCAAACTGACAGTTCGTATATCCTTAACAGAGCACTAATTACTTCACAGGACTACTTCAGTGGCTCTAAAATTGCAGGATATTGCAATATTGTGTGGATAGTTAGAAGCCATTACTCTCATCACTGGCAATAACTGGGCAAACTGAGTTTAGGGAACTCTGCCAAGAGTGAAAGGAGTAGACCTCTCTTATCCTTTTATTTAAGAATGATTTGTGTTGTAATGGACCTTAAAGATCATTCATTTCCAACCCTCCTTCACTGCAGGGGCAATTTCCAGCAGACCAGGTTGCTAAAAGTCCCATCCACCTTGGCCTTGAACACTTCAGGGATGGGGCATCCACAGCTTCTCTGTTCCAGTGCCTCACCAGCTGCATAGTGAAGAATTTCTGTTTTATCTCATCTAAACCCACTCTCTGACAGTTTTAAGCCATTCCCCCATGTCTTATCACTACATACCCTTGGAAATGTAACAATGTCCCTCTCCAGCCATCCTGAAGGATCCCTTTTGGTTGGATTCAATCCAACAGGTCCATGTCCTTATTATGTTAGGGATCCTAGAGTTGAACATAGTACTCCAGGTGTGGTCTGATGAGAGTGGAGAAGAGAGGGAGAATCACCCGTATCCTTTCCTTCTACAGAGCATTGTAGGAGGTCCCTCAAGCACAATCTTTGGTCTTCTGCTCAGCCTCCACACCATGATAGCCACAAAAAGCCCCACATAATTTTTTAAGTACTGAAGTTTCACTACCAGTTAAATTCTTGATGCTGAGCCACATGGGAAGACAAAATAGCAAAACCTCTTTGTTTTCACCTTCCTGAAGTCAAAACCTGAGTAATGTCTGGATTGTTCATGATTATTAAGAATTGTTAGAAAAGTTTATACTATGATATTTTTCTCTACAGGTTTTTAAGTTAAATAACTTTTCAGGCCAGGGACTGTATACAGAGACCAGAACAACCTTAACGTTCACTCAGGCAAGTGATCTGTCTTCAGGAGGCACCTTGTCTGGGTGGAGCAAAGAACAATGCTCACAGAGACATTGTTTAGAAGCACTGGGAGCACAGGAAAAGGAGCCAGGCTGATCAATTACCTCTATTCTGGACAACATGTCTGCAGCACATTTTCTAAACAACATCAAGTCAACTTTGCCAATTATACAAGTCCAAATGCACATGAATGAAAAGACTACTTTTATAAAAACTTAACTGGAAATTCTTTTAAAATCCTCTAACCTTACAACTCTGACATGCTGAGAAATAGTTCCTATTACAGCTTCTTTTGAGGATTTTCTAAAGCACTAATCATAGACCCAGCTGATACTCCTTAAGTGAATAGAAGTTTTATTTGTTAGGCTCATGCCTACCATTGAAAACCATGAATTTGAAAACCTATCCCTTAAGTAATAACAAAAAAGTAACAGCCCATATTCAACAGCACATTGCTACAATAAAGAATACCCAGAAGCAAAAATTACGGTTGAATGGACATTGTAAAACATAGGGGAGTGACAGTTTAGCAAGCAAATGAAATGCTGAATGCCTGAAGAGCTGATTTTCAGGATTTCCATTGCATGGTTACTGTTCTAACTTGTACTTCTGCAAAAGAAATTGCTATGATGGTTGAAATCCAGCTGCTGAAATCTTAAACCAAGTTGCTTTCACAGGCGAGAACAGCCACTATTTACTGAAGTGGGGACAGTTGCAAGAACATTCTTTGGGTCCCAGTTCACTGAAATACTTAAGTATAGACAAGCTTTTAAGCTTACATTTATGACTTTAGTTGCTTTAACTGGGACAGAGTCAATGGATAAAAGCAACAAAATTCTCTTGAGTGAGGATATGGATGTGCAAAAAAAGTGTAAAAGCTGCAAGTACAGCTTGTTTCAGTTTTGGGAAACAATGTTTGTACAGCAATAACAGTGTCCTGCTGCATGATTCATGCTTTTACATATGTTTGGCAAAACAAATGCATACAAACAAAAAACTCAAATACCTTTATCCAGTGTACTGCTGCCAGTAGCACTTCTGAAGTATAGAAGAGCTCAATGCTCTTGAACCAAGCAGACAATGCATAGGTCAAACATCAGACAGGCTACATGAGCAGAGAGTTGGACACAATGATCTCTTTCAAAGCTCTTCCTAGTCCTGAATAATGATCCTTTGTTGATGAACACAAGCATGAACTTTGTTGATGCTGACAACTCTTTGAAATTAGATATCAGAGCAGCTATCCTCATGTTGCCCTTGCTGTGGCTTTAGGTGTGGTTCCACAGTAAGGTAATCCAATTTAAATACAAAATGATACAGGATTTTTCTCTCCTAGCTGTAAATATGTACCCTCCCTATCTGGTCCAGACAACTGACGCAGCAAAACCAGTTAGGACCTATTCTTTTACTAGATGGTTTTCTGGGCAAATGCTAGTTCCAGCTGGAGTGAGGAAATAGGTGGACTTCATGCATGAAACAAATGATGTCTGACCACAGAAGGCAATCATATTCCTGAAACCTTCCTTCCACAATCTTGAAGGCTCTCTTCCACAGCTAGCACCCTCTCTCAAATACCAGCCTTTATCAGATACAAGTTTTTGGTCAGAGTACAAACATCCTGCATTTTCAGTTCATCAGCACTCTAAGTCAAAAGCTTTTCATTACAGCCTCCTCCAATTCTGGCTATTCTACTTTTCCCTCCATGTGGTTTTGGAAGGTCCTACAGTTCTAAAATTTTCATCAATTTTAATCAAGCTGCGAAAGAGTGAAACAGTATTTTCCCAGATTTAGAAGGAGTATCGCAAACCAACTTCAAAGATCATTTCCTGCAAGTATAGAAAAATAATTTTTAAAGCTAGCCAACTTTGAGCTTTCTATGTCAATTAAAATAATAGACGCTTCATGCCCAGTGATGGAGTGCAGCAAAGTACTTGTATAACACCATAATGAAAAAAGACATCACAAGAGTAGACACTTGCATCACCGAGAAGCTTTCAAAATATCTGGAATTCAGACAGTGGGTGGAGGGAGAAGAGTCCAGAAACTGGTAACACTGAACTGCAAAGCATATTGTTTTGATGAATCCAGAGCTGCCCAAGGCCTGCAAAACACAAGTTGTCTGGAGAGATTTAACAGCTTTAACTGTCTAAGCAATCTTCTTTGATCAAATACATTTCCAAAGCACGAAATCCCTGCCACTTCAACAGAAGATTAAGGAGCTCCTCTGCACAAAGGTTGGGATTCTGCAGGAAGAAGTCCAATGGACCATTTGGAGGAAAGTGAGCTCTCCACTAATCATGGAAGCAGCCTCAGTATTGTTTTTTAGCTTCCATTGCTGAATCTTTCTCTGAGACATTAGGAACATGACTTTATTCCTATCTGTCCATTTAAAAAAGAATTTATTTCACTTTTGCATCTAGAAATGTGTTGTCTGACAGCTAAGACATAAATGCACATAGTGATAGATTCAGATTTGTGCAAAGAAAAAAAAAAGAAAGAAAAGAAAAGAAAGAAAAAAGCTGTTTGTGAATCAGTTCAAATTTTCTGCCTGCCCATTTTATTAACTCTTGTTCAAAGGTTGTTTCTCTGGCTTGTTTGGAAATGTACTGAAATTACAACTGTCTGCTGCATTTGCTAGCAAATGCAAATAAACCTCCTTGGTTTGCTCAGAAAAATAAAATTTTGTTTAAAAAAAAAGAAAAGCAAACTGGTTAAACTAAAAGTTTCAGCATGGTCTATAAAATAATTTCAAAATTTATTGTTTCAGAAAGAAAGGAACAGATTTAAGTTTAGATTTAAGTGTGTTCTCTTAGGCAAGAGGGAACCTATCTGATAGGAAGACACAACTATAAATAAAGCACAGCTGATTTGTAGCAACTCAGATATCAGGCAAAATGCAAGCTCTAGTCAGCATTTGAATACTTTTTATTTGAGCTTCCACATGGAAAGGATTTGAATTGACAGGGTGGCCACTATTTCTTGGAGTTTTCTTTCAGTGGTGTTGGGCTTTTTTTGTTTTATGTGTTGGTATCATCTCCTTTCCCCTCTATCAACCTCTATGAATCTCTACTCATCCCTGGTGAGGCCACATCTGGAGTGCTGTGTCCAGTTCTGGGCTCCTCAGTACAAGAAAGACAATGAACTCCTGGAGAGGGTCCAGCAGAGGGTCACAAAGATGTTTTGGGGTCTGAAGCATCTCTCTTATGAGGAGAGTCTGTGGGAGTTGGGCCTGTTTAGTCTGGAGAAAAGACTGAAAGGGGATCTCATTAATGCATATAAATATCTCAAGGGTAGGTGTCAAGAGGATGGTGCTGGAGGTGTCAAGAGGATGGTGCTGGAGTCTTTTCAGTGGTGCCCAGTGACAGGACAAGGAATGGCCATAAACTGAAACACAAGAAGTTCCACCTCATCATGAGGAAGAACT
This sequence comes from Aleadryas rufinucha, assembly GCA_013397815.1. NCBI lineage: Eukaryota > Metazoa > Chordata > Aves > Passeriformes > Aleadryas > Aleadryas rufinucha. Next base: position 294,515 of record VZTH01014960.1, on the reverse strand, counting down.
TCACGTTGAGGGTGGCAGAGGTCTGGAACAGGCTGCCCAGGGAGGTCGTGGAGTCTCCCTCTCCGGAGACATTCAAAACCCACCTGGATGTGGTCCTGTGTCACCTGCTCTTGGTGATCCTGCCTTGACAGGCAGGTTGGACTGGATGATCTCCAGAGGTCCCTTCCAACCCCAACCACTCTGTGATTCTGTAGGCTACCTCAAGATTACCTATATATGGAATTACCTTGAAAACTAAAGTCTAAAAGCCACTTGAAAGGAGAAAAGTGAGGGATGCATGGAAACCAGTGGTATTCTCTATTCTTTTAGATTAAGAAAAAAAATTCATGAAAGGATTCAAAGACACCCTTGGAGGTTCAACAAGCACTAAAAATATATATATAAAGAAATGTAAGTATATGGAAGGTATTCAACACTCATTTCACAAGATATGCATTTATTTTTTCTTTAGATGACTGGCTCATAAATCAGCACTATGCTTCAGGAAACCACACAAGGACACCACATCAATTTTTAAATGACTACAGGCAAATGTATGTTTTGCCACATGGAAAGTTTTGTCAGAAAATATTCAGGTTGATATTTTCAGAGCTTACTGTCAGTATGAATTATCAGCAATACACATTACCACAAATGTTCAATTACACTAAATATATGACTAATTTCTTATTTGATTGAATGGCCATACAGGCATTCCTTAATATGGGATCTGCTACACTGACAGCAGATGGTCTTACCTAAGTTGTTTGCATTTGGTAACAGGGAAGTGTTTCTTTTCTAAAAAGAGGTTTTGTGAAGAGATGTATGTTTCCCCCTTTGATCTCTAGAATGGTTCTCCAAAAATGACACACTCTTCCACCACAGTCACATCCAGGTCTGATTAAATCTACACAATTACAATAATGTAATAGAGGGTACCTGGTTGAGTCAGTCCTAATTTCCAGAATCTCTCCCTCAGAAAGAAAAAGAATTTCCTGCAAGTTCATGTTCGTATGGCACTCTATCATGAACCAAACCCCAGAAAAACAATAAGGGAGGAAACCTTTCCCCACTGCACACAGGTTCTTGAGCTTCAGCTTCAGTGCAAGGCTGAAACACTGCAGCAAGCTGAAATGAACCCTTATCTAGCAAGGGGCTTTCAGCAGAAATCCTGACCAGCTGGAGCAATGCTCAAAGACTCTGTCTCTCTCTTAAAAACTACAATTAAGGCTAGAAATGGCATTTCAGAAACAGGGTCATAGACTGGGAAGGATTTGGGGTTGTCTGTGAATGCATCAATGAGGGTATGTTTTTTTCACATATTCAAGATACATTTGTACAGCAAAACAGCAGATTAAATCCCAGGTCTAAGAGATTCTTTCTGTGTTTCTTTTGTCTGGTTGAATACTACTTTTCCATGGCAATGGAGTGGAATCCAACATCAGCTATCTTACGAAGCAGCATCAAAAGAAAAGCATGAAATTAATGAAGTACAAGGATAATTAGATGATACTTTACCAAGTAGTAAAGACCATAGGAAACAGCACAATGTTTCCACTTTAGCTGAACCATACATCACCAAGACCAAAAGAAACCCTAAAATCAACACTTCTTTACCTACAAATGAATGCATCATAAGCCTAATCCTTCAATGATTTTTTAAGTTTATCCTTAGGGTAAATACTCATATTTCATTCACAAGGCTGTTGAAATATAAATAAAGGTAGCTCTCTTAATTGGCAACCCTACTGGCCTGAGAAATGGTAAACTATGACTGGTCTGAAACTCCATCTTCTCTCTCCTCACTTCAGATTATCCCTGACTAAATCATCAAAACTTAATTCTATGTGTGCACACTAGGGCTCTCCTAGGAGGTCACTTATTTCTGCAGTAAGGAGAATGAACATGCTGCTCTGACCCTGTTGTTACACTGACCTCTTCCAGCAGAGCAGCACCTGAATGGCTGTGATTGGGGTCTTCATCACTTCAACTTTCAGCCTCCCAGCAAGGGAGCTGAAAGGTGGCAGAGTAACATGAAACTATGCATGCACTAGATGAGAACTAGGAAGCAGAAAGAACAGCACGGGTCTGGCCAGGGATTAGTATTCAAATACAATACAGAGAATTTAAATGATGCTCATAAAGATCACTTACCGGATTTTCAGTCACTTTACTTGCCAAGAGTAAACAGCTCCCTGGAGACAGCTTAAAAACTACACTCAGAAGAAAGCAAGAGCAGGCTCCTGCTGATGCCAAAGTCTGTGGGGCTCAGGACCACTGATATTTACTAGACAGTATTTACACCAGCCTGAAAAATGCACGAACTTCATTCTCTTTCAGCTTTGTGTAGAACTGACGCTCTGCTATCCCCCATTCTGGATTATTCAGTAAAAGACCAACCAGATATATCAATTACCTCATCCACTAAGAAGTCTTACCTACAGACCAGCAAGGCAGAGGGTGGAAAAAACCAGATGATTTTAACATGAGGGCTTGCATTATTTACATCCCCTTCACACTGGGTTTACAGCAGCTTAGCTCAGAGGCGTTCCTTTTCATTGACACAGATCTAAACAGGAAAGGAAATATCGGTGCTTTTCAGACAAATATTGAGGGACAAATGTTCTTGTGTCTTCAAGGGATAATTCCACATTGGCAACAGCACAGAATGGCATCACAGCAGTGAAGCCCTGAAGGGCAGATTTCTTCCCTGACACATGAGTAGAGCATGGCTGGAGCTGAGACATATAAGTGACCTCAATGTTCCTTGGACTAAACATCTATCCCAGCTGGACACATATCCCAGCAGGAGGACAGCTGCTCAGCAAGATCCAGACTGACCTTACGGGCAAAACAGGTCTTCTCATCCTGTGAAGCAGAAAGGTGAAACAGTGACCTTCTGCTCTGGGAGGCATGCTGCTGAGTGCCTTTCCCTCCCACCTTCCCCAAGACAGACCAGCAGCACATCAGAGCTGAGTTTCAAGGCAGAGCTCAGTTCTGCAGCCTCTACTCACTTGTGCAGTCTCAATGACATAAACAGGGCTGCTCCAGCCACTACGTGTTACTCGGAGCATGTTCCCTTTGGACTCAGCATAAAGCCTCACATTTTGAGGATTACCAGTTTTGTGAAAATTCACATAACAACCAGTCGGTGCAGTAGTGATACAAAAGTTCTGCTTTAGCTTTTTTTTTGCCCTTTTTTTTTTTTTTTTTTTTTTTTTTTTAAATAAAACCAGCATTAAAGCAAAAAGCCCAAAGCCCTCAGCATACAATACATTCTCAGCTTTAGCTTTAGGTGAGAGCTTTCTTCCCTCTCTTCCTCCCCACAAACGGTTTTGGTTTTTTTAAATGTTTATATTGTATTAAATGAAGATAACTGTAAATTATAAATCTGCTTATTAGAGGTGGTTATTTTCTTCTTCTTTTCATTACTGTTCTGCGTCTCCAGATCCTAAGCTGTTTTATGAACACCGGAGCAGGAGCACATAAAAATTTAAAAGGTAGACAAAAAGAAACAAAGAATTAAAGTAAATCTTGTAATTTCTTGATTACTCAGAATTACTTTAGTATCTGTCATACTTCTTTAGATGGAACATTACCTTACCCTTCACATCCCACCACTAACTCTAGTCTCTCCGTGAAAAAGGAAATCCTGAGTACAAAGGCAAAGCTTGGATCTCCAGTTTCACCTTCATCTTTTACCAGCATGCAGAGTATTTATGACAACATTTGGCTTTTTCATTTCTTGGCATTTAAGATTCTAGTACTAGGCCCCCTGCTACTCCATTAACTGCCAGATAATGCATCATCTGACAGTCATTACTATTTTAAAGGAACCCTGCTGGAATTCTGACCTCCACTATTATTTTCTTAATAATGAATATAGTTTTGAATGTGCATTAATATTTGGAGGTTAAAAGCTTTGAGAATGTGTCTTTAAAAGTGAAGAGGCTTAAGACAGAAGATATTCGATATTTCATAGACTGGCTTTTTCATTAAATACTTCAGTGACAAACCATTTGTGCTAGATTCCTCCTCCCTCATTCCTCCAAGTCCTTCTAGCCACAAAGTCCACTTCCCAGTAGCCACCCCAGTTCACATCCACGGCACCAAACAGACAAGAAGCAAATGTGAACAAGCATGTCTGTCATACTTTCTGCTGATTTTCTATCAAATTCTGCCAAACAAACCAACAGTGGCCATGCCAAAAACCCCAAGACATGAGCATGCTTCCATGAAAGCATGCAATTAATAAAACTACATGCAGGTCACCCATTGAAGAGCAATGCTGAATTAGGGAGAAGGATAGGCTCTTTCATTAGATTTAGAAAAGCCACCATACACCAAAGTAAGTTCTCTGCCACATTAAGGCTACCATGGAGTTTCTAAGTATTGGGTACCAAGCCCCAAATTGAAGCAACCAACCATCTATCAGGAGAACAATTCACCTTTGCAAGTATTTCAAATCAGCTTCTTGCTAGGAGCTTTTTGAGTTTTGGGCATCACGTGGGCCACATTATTCTAAAAAATACAGAAGCAGTGAAAACTGAATTCATCACTACCACTACTCACTGGTAAGCCTGATCTAGGAGAATCCAGACCCAGTTCTCACTGCTGTACGAGTTTAAGCTTCCAGGCTCTTGATTTGCCCAGTGAAACAGAACCACCTGCTAGCTGTACATCCATTTCTCTTGCTCCCCTCCACAAATTCAAAAGACCCAATGTTTTAAAGATGTTGATCAGCAATGAAGTAAACATCCTTCACTCCAAAAGACCACAGTGAAACTGTTTCAATCACCCACAGAGATTCTGTTGTTCTATTATTTTGCTGACCTTCCAATGAGTATGACCAATATTTTCTGCAACAATTAAGAATTGCAACAGTAACTACACCCTGAATTGTCTGTCCCTAAGACACTACAAAAGAACAAGAGCTCAAGGCCTCAGAACAATATCTCAGAACTCATTCAGTGCATCATTTTTCAGTATCAACAGAGGATCAATCTAACTCAGCAGCGTCTACTAATACTTCAGTATAGTCAATTATTATTTGCTAGTACTTCTAGGATGAGAAACACTAGGAAGTGATTTTTTCACCTTGCTGGTGCACTAGTGTGATAATACAATGAAGTATATAGCACATCAGCACCCTTATCAGGCCAGAAAAGTCTCATTCTAGTGCATGCAGCATGAGGTCAGCTGCAAATTACTTTCCAGACGGCATCCCAAGGACAGTAGTAAGGCTGGGGTGGGTAGCTTTCCTTGGGATATAGTTTTTCCTAGATAGAAATACACATTTCTTGGATGTGTCAGATTGGCCATGCATGCTCTGTGGAGATGATCTTTGACTGCAGATAAAACTACGCAGACTTACAGATATCCAGGGGCACGTTTATAATACTGCTCTGACTGGCTTGCTTCAGATCTGGAAAGATCTGGCAAATATTCGGCAGATTGGGATTTCTTCCCCATAGAGAAACTGTGTATGGGCAGAAACCACAAGCAGCCCAGCACATCTGGCAACTACAAGTCTGTCTAACTTAAGAGCTGTTATGAGGCTGTGTGGGCCTGAGGTAGGCAGAAGACACCAGGCAAAATCAGTGGCATACTGTGATGAGAGACCTGGGGAACACTCCTGAACTCCTAAAACTGGTACAACCCAGCCAAACATTAGGGTGCATGTCAGACACACACATCTGTGACCCTGATTTCCAAGAAGTTGTTTTAGCAAACCCAATTTGACCCAACTGTAACTAATTGTGCAAGCAGGGAAAGCATGAGGCTTTGAAGAATAGTTATGAGTAAAAGCAGTAGGAACCACTATTTGAGTTGACGTGACAAAGTCTTCCCCTTTCTCTCCAATGTCTGATCCCTACAGGCTTCTGTGCACGGACACAGCGTGGTTCTAAATACGATACCTTGTAGAATCACAAACAATTCTGAAGAGGTGTGCCAGCACCTCAGGGTCTGTGCCTCCCAGGACAATGCAGAAGTCCTAACAGCAATGTATGAGAAGAACCTCATCTACTCCGCACCCTGCCAACACTTTTACTGAGACTGGTGCTGGTTTACTGTTTTCTGAAACACACAGACAAAGTAAGAAGGTGCTGAAATTATTAGGCACCTGGACAAGCTTGAAAAGTGGGTTCATGGGAACCTCACAAGGTCCAACAAGGCCCAGTACAAAGTGCTGCACCTGGGGCAAGGCAACCCCAAAATATCAATACAGGCTGGGGGATGCAGGGAGAAGGACGTGGGGGTACGGGTGGATGAAAAGCTGGGCATGACCCAGCAATGTGCACTCGCAGCAGAGAAAGCCAACAGCATCCTGAGCTGCATCAAAGCAGCATGGCCAGAAGCTCAAGGAAGGTGATTCTCCCTCTCTGCTCCACTCTCATGAGACCCCACCTACAGTACTGCATCCAGCTCTGGGGTCCTCAGTACAAGAAAGACATAGATAGACCTGTTAGAGTGAGTCCAGAGACACCCCACAAAATTGGTCAGAGGGATGGAATGTGTCTCCTGTGAGGAAAGACAGAGACAGGTGGGGTTATTCAGCCTAGAGAAAAGAAAGCTCTGGAGAGATCTTATTGCAGCCTTTCAGTACTTAAAAAGGGCTTACAAGAAAGGTGGGGACAGACTTATTAGCAGAGCCTATTGTGGTAGGACAAGGACCAATAGTTTTATACTAAAAGAGGGTTGATTTAGACTAGATAAAAGGAAGAAACTTTACAGTAAGGGTGGTGAAACACTGGAACAGGTTGACCAGAGAGGTAGTAGACACCCCATCCCTTGAAACATTCAAGGTAAGACTGGATGGGGCTCTGCGCAACCTGATCTAGTTGCAGATTTCCCTGTTCATTGCTGGGGGGTTAGACTAATTGATATTTAAAGGTCCCTTCCAACCCAAACCATTCTATGATTCTGTGATGGCCTCCACAGAGCAGATTTTCCTTTGCAACTTAGAGAACAATTCAGAACATACTTTTAATGTTTATTAATGATCAATCTTGACGCATCAGTGTTTTCCTGACCTGGGTCCTTCCAGAGTCACAGTAAGCCATTTGTGAAGCAGCAGTTCTTTCCATGGCTACAGAACTGTAATAGAGTATGTATCTATTTGAACAGGGATGCTGTAATGTTGATCTACCAGAAGCTATATTATCTGTGTAAGAGAAGCTCAATTTGCAGAAAATTTAAACACTAACCGCACTGATCATCAAGCTGAAGTTCCTGTAAGTAATTTCATCAATATCATCAAAGAGTATTTCAAATATGATGCAGCAATTCTACTTTACAGAGAGACTAATTAAATATGGAATCTAGTTACTGTTGTACCAGTGAACCTTAATTACCCTGCAACCATTTAAGGGTTGTTTTGGGAGACTCATTCTGACAGAGTGGAAAATGTAAGCAGAGCTGCAGATAACTATTTCCTACCCATCTGGGACTAAAAATCTTATTATATAGGAGGGCCGTAGCATAGACATATTATTTAAAAGAACAAGAGAACAGTCAGACATACTTTTCTGAACATTTTTCATTTGTTATCAAGCCACTGTGAACTACCTGAAAACTTCTTTAGAAGGAAACTTACCTTCTCATATTTTGTATTCTTTTCCTGAGGGGAAAGGGAGGACAAAGAAGCCTGAAAAATTTTCAAATACATTGTTTTCACTTAATTTTGAAGCTACCAGAAAAGGTTCCTAAGGTGGAGTACATGTAATAGCAAACAGAACACAAATCCTCACAGGATAAATCATGTAAGTGCAGCAACAAGATATGGCAATGACATAAGAAACTTCTGTGCATGAGACATATGCTTCATCCTTTGCTCTGAGGCCAATGTAGTTTCAGGGTACTGTTGAGCCAGTACACAGAGGGTTGAAAAGGAACCTTTACTGGATTTTGTAGTCACTTCTTTATCCAGTATGAATACCAATACAGAGAAACTCTGTTACAAACATGTTATTTCTCCAGTCTCAAAAGAAAGATGTAATACAGACTTGAGAAGGGAGGATAAGTCCTTCAGAGAAAGCATCCCCCTTACCACACAGAATGGCACAGAATTAAGGAAGAGGATTCCTAACAGAAAAGCATCAGACTTAGTCAGAAGAAGGAGATTAGCGCTCAAGGTTTTCATTTGTGGATGAGAATAAAAACTTTTAAGGATATACATAAATACCTGTGCAGCTGGATAGCAAGGTGCAAAAAATATATCAAGAAAAAGTATCTTTGTCTCACATAAAATACTCTGTGCACAGAGATTTATAGAAACTGGTTTGGTAATGTCCTATGAGAAGCAATGTGAGATATTGTATTTTAAAAATACAGTCCTCTAAATCTCAGTAGGCAGAAAAAACCAAAAAACAGCACATTTGATTCTAGCACAGAGGAACATCTTTCTTCAGTCCAAAAATCCTTTGAAGGGAAAAAAATGTATCTGAATGGCTGAAACCACTTTGGCCATTCTCCCTCTTTCACTGTAAATACCCGTTCTTCCCAGAAAATGTCTTGATCAAAATTTGGAAAGGAAAAATCATAAGCAAGTACAATTATTAAGCTTACTTATTAAAGCCCCTGTGATTGAAGAAAGACACAATACAGGTCCTGTTCACCATCCTAATCCTTTCCTTCTGTATCCTTTCTAGGTCTTCTGAGCTTTCTCCTCATGGAAAGGATGTACATGGAGGTTGGAGATGACTTATCCTCAGGGCACATTTGAAGACAGGGGAAGTACAACAGATATGTTCATGTATTCGCTGAATGATGGGTTCATGCTAACAGGTCATGCTGTGAACAGCAGAAATATTATCCCTCCCACCTAATAAAACAAATAGATGAGGGCCACCTTTATATACAGTCTTGGATCTTTTGCTAAGATAGCAAACCAGATAAACCAAAATATGAAAGTTGGTCTAAACTACAGAGAATACCTTCTTCAAGATCCAACCAACATTTCCTTGCTTAATCCACTTTCAAATTCTGTATTACATTCAGTGTGAACTTCTGAAAGGGGTAAAACAGCCAGTTCCCACAGGCAAACCACCCACAATGTACCATTCAACCAGGGAAGTTGGCCATACACGAGCAGCTGCAGTACACTAAAGCTCTATTGCACACATATACATAATCCCACAGACCCACATAAATGAACCAACAAGACCAAATGTGTTCTAACACAGTAACAGAAAGTTACACAGGAGGTCAGACGTTTTGAATGATGTTCTGCAAAAACAGCTCTGGATTTTATGTATGGCTAATACTATCACCACATTCACTTCCTCTGTATATCCCTCTATCTCTTGCTGATAACAACCTTTTTCTTTCTGTTGTGAGCTGCAATGAAAGCTACGTGCTGCCTTATTAAACACAGTGATATATAGCTGATACAACGTTTTATTTTAGCAACAGAGGGAAGAATGGAGTTTAAAAGCTGGATGCATCTCCAAAATGATAAAGAAGCAGGCCCTGCATTTTCCTCCCTCTCAACATTAGGCTCTCCTCCAAATCACAATTGGCTACAAGTGTCAGTACGCCTTGCCAAAAGCCACAGAAGAAACATATCCTGAAACAGCTACGATGTAGGAAGGAACACCTATCACTGCTTGGGACCTGTCTACTTGCCACTGACTTGCATAATTGAAAGAGTAAGTTGCACAACTTCTAGAGTGATCCCTCTGCTGCCCACTTTAAGTCTTTTAGACTCATGCTGGTTAACAGATGGTCCCTGCACGCTCCTCAGGCTGCTGACACACACCTCTAGGTATGTACACAGCCACTTCGGTAGGTACCTGCTAACATCATGTTTCTGCTGGCTATGGCAGCACTAACTGTGAGCAGTTAAGTTTAGTAAGCCCTGAAATGATTTAATGACAACATACGTCCTGCGTTGACTTAATTTCGGTGATTCTTTCCCCTGGTTCCCTACTATTACGTCATGAAACAGGTTAACAAAAACCTGTATTCCATCTATGTAATGACACTTCTCAACCAAATATTTTTACCATTCTCCCCTTGGGTTTCCTTTAACATTGAATAAGCTGTTAGACCAACTGCTTCCAGAGGGGAAAGCTTGCAAGGTTAAACCCCAAGGTTATTCAGTGATGCCCATCTTGTTTTCTTTAAACAATAAATAAAATTATCAACTAATTAGTTAAAAAAAATACTATTTGAAGCAATCTTATAAAATTTATCTCACAGAATGGCTTGTTCTTCTGAGCCTTGAGATAAGACTAAATTACAAATCGAGCTTTATTGATTTCTTCTTGCCTTACAATTATAGGCTATCATTTTACATGTAATTAGTTCACCCCAGTTAATTTTTTATTATTAGCTTTGAAAGATTTTGCTGTTCTTCCACACAGAGAAAATTAAAATGATCAATTACTTTTCATTTATTTTTGGCCATTTCAACCTAGTAAGTAATTGCGAAAAAAAAATAACTTTGAAAAAAGTAATTTTTGAAAAAAACTTTTAATGATTTTTGGAAAAACATTCCGCATATCTAAAAAGAGCCTTGATGTGTAGTGTAAGTCATAAAGGATGATGAACAAAGAAAGTGTTAAGACAAAATTAAATGGTTCATGAATGGATGAACATGCTAAACCGCTTTAAATATAAACAATGATTAGTCATTAGCAGCTTAATGCAGTTTATTGCTAACTCTCCACCTCAGTATTTTCAATAAACCACCTCTACCCACAACCACAAGAGCAGTCTCTATGCAGAGAGCAGGAATGATCATCGCTCTGGGGAGTGATTGCCTTAACTAGGTTCATGGAAGCACCATATAGATTAATAGATCTTCATCAGAGCTTCCAAGGATGCAGGGTGAGCATTTAAAGTCATAGTTCCCAACTTACAGTTTTAAATGCTGGTACGGCATCTCTGCCAAGACAGCAGGCACAGCCTTCAAGAAGCTGCAGGCCAACACATTGCAGCTGCCCACATATATAGCCCTGATAAACACTGGAGAATGGAGAAGGCGACAGGAAAAGAGAGATGCCAACAATGACAAAACCCCACAGAAGCCAGGAGCTGAGAGCTCACATGAGACAGTCAGCTACAAACCTCTTCACCAGCACACTGCACAACGTGACCTTTACACCCACATGCTCCTGCAGCTGAGGCTGGGCATGGGGAAGAGCCATTCTCCTCCCAATGTTACAGATGCACCAAGCACAGCCACATCAAGGCCTCCACATTTGTTTCTAGTACTTCTCTAGTGCAAGAAAACAGAGAAAACAGAAGAAAAAAATTATGTATGAAAACTGCACTATCAGTGCAGGAAAACAAAGAACCATTACAGATGTCAGATGGGAGTAGTCTCTTTCGCAAGGAATATTGCAATATAACTATTAACTTCCCATTTCATTTCAACTGGGGGCATATTTTCTGTTCTGAGAGAGATTCTTATGGCTTAGTGCAAAGCTGTAGCAAAATGGGACTAGCTTGAAAGAGTCTTTTAATGCTGTTTCTGATGGCTTAACACTATTGTAACACTTGACTGACTGAGGGAACATAGGAACATTTTTCCCAAGGACATGCACCCCAGCCAGTTCTCAAATCTGTCAGTAGGCTCCTTTTCATTTTACCCACAGAACAGAAATAAGCACACACTGGCAGACAAGTGCCACAGTCAAAACAGGTCCTCCCAAATTTGGGGCATCAAGCTTGAGTTAGGCTTTAAACAACTTTCCAATATTCAAGCACAGAATTAGATTTAGCCCTGATGAAATTTCTCTTTCATTTTAATAATACATCAAGTATTTAATTTGCTTATAAACTATTAACTAGATGTCTGTCTGTCCAAGTGCTGTATCCACTAACCGTAAAAATGATATTGCAACATAAATTATGCATAGCAAGAACCTTTGATTAACCAAAATATGCTCTGCAGTTGTTATCCATCATAGTTAAAATGGCATGTGTTCATGCAGTATATAAAAATACAAGTATATGCAAACTCTTGTCACATACTTCCCCAGTCTTAAGTACTTCATAACCACAGTGAATCTAGAATGCAGAAGAAAGACGAGCATTTAATTTTTCAACTCTGCCTCCCTATGTTCTTGCTGAATTTGCTACTCATTAAATTCTTCTTTGGACGTCATCTTCACATTCTTACACGCTGAACTCGAATTTCAAGATATGAAAACTATTACAAAGTCTGCAGTAAAGGCACTAATTATCTTCTTTTAAACATTCAGGAACATTGTCCCTACAATGAAACCTAGGGAAGGTGACCATATACTGAGGGTCTAGCTATAGCTTCACCGTATTAATATAAAATAAGACCACCAATGCATTATAAATGAAGGCAACAGAAGTGCATGATTAAAAATAATTTTACCCTAATAGTATTCTGAATGAAGAAAACATTTGAGCGGACTATATCAAGAAGTCATATTGCCATGTAAAATACATCACATTAATATGATTAAAATGTTAAAAGTGACATTTTTTGCACCTTATCCACAAGAGATACATTGTCACGAATATTCATCACTAAAAAAGTGTGAAGGCAGCCAAGTTTTATTTTGCTATGTAAGTGTATTTCACACTGACTCTATGCTCTAAAGTAGAAGCACAAGAAATAACTTCTAATAACACAATATTTCATTAATGCTTACATTTTATATTTGAAAATAGACAGCCCAGGACATTCTTTCTGGACTAATGACTTTTGTCATATTGCAAAAACTTACAACCTATAAGACTGATTCTGAAGACACTTACATGCCTAGCTCTGAGAATTACTGTGAGTAGTCCCAATGAAACCAATTATTTGACTCAGAGTAATTAAGCATTAAAGCTAATTATACCTGTTGCTGAGGATTAGGCCCTTTCTTTTTACTAGATTTTACAGCTAATAATTCTGAACAGCATTGCCAGTTCTGAAGTTTTGGAAAAATGCAGTGTCCTTAAAGACCTAGTTCCAAGCAGAAATCTATGGTTCCTGATGAAACAAAAAAAAAAAAAAAATTTTGCATCATCCCAGCTTGCAGGAATAGACTTGGTTGTGTTAACTCAACAAGCTCATCAAATAAAACACAAAGATAGAGATAACTTCTTATTCAGGCAAATTCTGCAACATCAATTTTCTTGAAGGACCAGGTTAATAACAAAGCACTACAGCAGCCTTAAAGTCACACATACTGCAGACAGTTTTATGAGGCATCAGCTCTGCACATTCTGATCCCAAAGGAAGCACATACCTTCCTTCCTTCTATCTCCTGTCACAGCTGTTTCACAGCAATGTCGATGCTATTGACTGCACGGGTATCAGCTGCCCCCTGACACAGAATGCATATGTGCAGTGCCACAAGAACATCATAACTTCCAGCATTCAGAGACATGGATCTTATATCATTTTACTCTTGCCAGTTCCATCATTTTGACTAACTTTGCCCTTCCCTTCAAACTGTCCTCAGTTATATTTGTTAACTCAAGTCTGCATCAACAATTCCTGTTGGATGACAGCTGGTGAAGCAGGAGCATCTCTCCCCTTTAACAGGACTTGGAGAACTTATTCCCATCTGGCACTCAGTGAAGGTCACAGTCTTAAACCAGAGGTCTCCAAAGTCAAGTATAAGAGTTAAAATCTCAGTTGCTGATAAGACCTCTTCCCCTCTAAGCTTCCTGTTGACACAGAGGTGCTTTCAGCCACTGCACTTAGCCCTGGGAAAGAGCAGGTTATCTCAAATGGCCTACCCTTGCCACATGAAGGGTGGCTTTCAGTTTGGATGTTCATTTTTCCTGGTATGTGTACTCATGCTCCCAGGGCTAGAAAAGAGCCAGGAAATGCACAACAGGCACACATCTGATCTCCAGCTATACTCTAAATTAAGCAGCATTAAGACTATCAGTCATCAGTCAGTTAAAATGCAGACACAAGGTTTTGTAAGGCAACACCTGATGGCAAAGGAGGCCAGTTCTTCAGGCCCTTTTATAAAGGTATTAAGAAATGCTTTGCCAAAACCTGTGATTTGGGTTCCTAAGTATGACAGGATCTCCATGACAATAATCTGAGGGAGTGATTAGAGCAGAGCAAGAAGTGAAAATTTTCCAAGCATGCATTTTTACTAATCGTTCTCTAAAAAGAAATAAAACCTCCCACACATATTAGAAAGCCTACTACTGCATATTTCCCTCTCCCCTCTTCTCCTGAGACCAATCTTTTCTACCTGAAATCCTAAAGCCACCATAATTTGGAAATATTTTGAAAAACACAATTATGTCCTTCAGATTACCCTTTTAACATTATTTCTAATCTGTGGTGTCCATAAATCCAAAGTAGCTGAAATCTGTAAATTGTTTTAGGGAGCATTTGTTCATGTATCATGAAACCATGCAGAGTATTTTATTATGGATGTATTCAAACATACACTGGATAAACAGAGAAGAAATAACACAACTCCAAATGTGATAGCATTTCAAATGACTGCAGAGATGATTAACTGTGTTAAATCATTTTTAAGGATGACCGGGGCAAACTCAGAAACTTCAAAACGGACTTTTAAATAAAATGATGAGATTTAGAGAAAATTAAAAATTAATGGGATGGAGATTTCCTGCAGAAAATCCAGTCAAGCGATTTCACTTTATTTTCACCTATTTACAATTTACCCACCTCAGTGAGCTGTATAAATATTCTTTCTTATTTTACATAGTAACAAAATAAAGTTCGCAAGCTCCTCCTTGTTCACTGCAGCAAAATGTATCATATCCTTCCAGACAAATCAACATGTATGAGGCTAATACACAAATAACATTATCTTTCCATTAGAAAGCAAAATCATACATCATTTTGATCCCTGAGAAGTATTCTGCACAGCTCTAGAGCTATATAATGCAGTGAATACAGCGGTACAAACAGTAACAGCGAGGCAGCCTACCATGACAGCTGTAAGAAACCCTAGGGTCCAAACAGAGCGTGGAAGGTGCCAGGACAATGAAAATGTAAGACACTTCTGATTTCAACTTTGTGTCTGGTTCAGACCAGGAAAGTTCCCGCATATAAAACTAACAGTCACCCTTTGTGTCCTGGCTTTCCCCCACCAGCTCTGCATGACAGAAACAGCCGACCATGAACATTTCCCAGCTCGCGAACATTTGTCTCAGCCATTCAGCACTTTCTGCCAGGATCCTCCTCCCTCTTTACACCCTGTGAATTAATTCTGCTTGCAGCAGCACTAACACAGGCTGACGTAGATTTTTTTCCTCTCCCCAGTGTGATTTATTCGTCACTGCTTAAGAATAGTAAATGGCACCAAGTTCACTTGCCTTTCTAGACACAAGGACCTTTCTTCTGTACACATGGCAAAATTATGCACAGCCACTCAGTCCTTTCCCTCTCAGCTTTGCTTTCCCAGAACACATTCCAAGAGAACATGTGGCTGCACACCACAAAGAGATAAAACACATCTTTCATCACTGAAGGGGAGCAGTGACGTATATTTCTACAGTCTGGCTCAGATTCCTGGCTGAAGTCAACAAATGACTTGAATCACTTGAGGATCCAGCTACTTCAGTGAGATTACTGAGTGACTTCAGTGCACTAAAAATCTGTGCTACGCTTCAGGGCTGAGTGAGCCAGCTGGGCTCCATAGCTTGCACAGGCTGCACCGTCTCTATGAAGTTCTATCTGTCAGTACCCCTTTCCCCCTCTGTCCTCTCTCTTCAGAGCCCAGCTCCTCCACTCCTCCTGCTGCTCTTCTGGCTTCTGTTTGGTTGCACCACTGGTACACACTTTAAGTCAGGGTGGGAGGAATATATTCACATGTAACATCTCCCCTCTCCCCATCTCACAGCACGGAAGCTAATTTTTTCTGAAGGAACTTCCCCTCTCTGCTGACCCCTAGCACAGCTACTGCAGTCATTCTGGCCTTACACCTTCTCCAAGGCATTGGCTGGCTTTCTCTCTGAGTCTCCATTCCCAAGTTAAACAAGTAGACAATCAGCCTTGCTCAAACAAAGGCTGACATTTGGTGACCTCCTTGAATGATTGAGGAGCTGAGATGAAGACAGCTTCTTGCACCACTTAACAAGAAGCCAGTCTGCTAGAATCAGCTTTGCAGAGGACTGCAGTGCAAAACTTACTCTTTTTCGGCTAGGGAGGAGTAAGAGTATCCGTCTGTGTATAGAAATAGCTTCAATAATGACTAACACTTGAAGGGCTAAAAGAGAACCTGACCAGATCAACTCAGTGCAGTAGTCCCCCCCTTCCCTAACAAACATCAATAAAATTCTGACAGGGATTCCCCAAGCAGCTACATGAAGGGGGAGGCAGGAGGAAAGCTCACTCATCTTGAATCATTTAGTGACTTTTAAGCAGTCTATTTCCTCATCAGTCATCTCCTCTGCCAATTTATCAAGCTTGAAAGCTACCTACTATGCGATGCCATTTAAAAAGTACAGTATTTTGCAACAGGAAGAATAGAACTCAGCCAAAACCTGTAATACGTCAAAGCCAATAAAAAACATTTGAACTTATCAGCTGGCACAGAACCAGGAAACAGATTATGCTATTGGACAACTGTCACAGATAGAGGCCCAAGTTTTCAGAAGTAATTTGGAATTAGCTCCTAGACGCCTGAATCAGAAAATTAGAAAGACAATTTGAAAACTGCTTTTAAGAAGATGTGTACAAAAAGCCAAAGACGGAATTTAAGAGATAGAGGAATGCCAGATTGCTAATCATAATAAAGAAAACAAAAGATCACCACCCAAAAGTGAGAGCACATTCCACATTCCTCTAATGTTGCACTGGAGGAACTTGTTCAGAAAATAAAAAATTAATTTCTGTATGGAACTGATTTAGTATCAAATATGGAAAAAGAATTTATAGCCATCTATAGCTTTACAATGTTATGTAGCCACATTAATTTTGGCAGAAGAGGTAATTTTAATCCTCTGGGAAGTATTATCCTCTTGATATGAGCACATAACTCAGATTAATAGGATTTGCATATGTATAATAATAGAGAAAATAACCCTGGGTTTGGAAAACAACTTGGTATTTTAATCAGTTTGGGAACACCAGAAAAAAAACCATACCAGGCACAACTAATCTAACAGCATTTGTCAGCTCATGCTAGGTAATAATTGTGAGTTAATTGATCAATATTTAGAAACAAACATAATAAACTGGTATGTTCTGGAAAATCAAACAAAGCAGAGCTATTAATATAATCAAAAGACAAAGGGAGGTAGAAGCTGCACTGTAATCACTTGCAAATTGTATTTCTTAAAGACCCAGACCAAATACATGCTATACCCAAACTGTATAATTGACTCTGTGCATGCAATCTCTCAGTTGTTCAACAATATAGATAACGGCAGTAATGGTATAATTATAACTTACAGCTGAAGTAGATAAAAACCTGATAGTTCTTAACTAGTAGTTGCAATTAAGGGTGGAGAAGAGCAGTATTCACTGAATCTGGTTATGGTTCATTACTAAAAGTGGATTTAAAGTTCCAATGCAGCAAAACAGCTGCATGCTGCAGCCAAACTCTGACCATGTCCTGACAGAAGACAATGACTGGGGAATGCAGCTTGACTCATAACAGCTGTAGGAAAAATAGCTCTGCAAGCAGTGGTTTAGCAGCAAGTGTAGATATGGAATGCACTAAATGGAATAAGCACACGAGGAAGAGGTTCTTTCCTGCGCCCCAAGCATCACTTTAGCTTCGACTGCATCCATGGGTTGAAGAAACAGCTTTACTTCCTTCCTAACACCTTCCCCCTGCACAGGCAAAGAGATACACACACCCCCGTGCACACACGTGCGCTGCCAGCCCACGGACAGACAGGGAGAACAAGGCAAGGCGGGACACGCGTCCTCCACCCCCGGCGGAGCGGTTCAGCACCGGGGGCGGCGGACAGCGCCCCGGGCTCCCGGGCAGGAGGTCGGGCCCCTCCGCCTGCAGGGTACTGGGACACCAAGGGCGACCCAGCACCCTCCGTGGCACAGCAGCAGCGACACCAGCAACGAGGCTGCAAATGGAAACCTGGTCGGCTTAGAAATAGGGTGCTTCCCTCCCCCCCCCGACCCGAGCCAAAAAAATAAGCGCAACACCTCATAAACAGTAAGGTTCAAAAGGAAAGCCTGAGCTGCGCGGCATTATCAGGTATGAGCAAAAGTGGCCAAACACATTTTCTAGTGGCTTTTTCCTCAGACTACAGAGTTCTCAAATCTAGGCAGCAGTTTGTGCTTTCTGAGCAAACAGAAGAGTAAACCCAACAGCTCCGAAATGAAGTGGGTATCAGCGGCACGTTTCACTTGCTTTTTGGCTCACTCACTCAATACTGGTTGCTAAGCAATTTTATTTTTTTTTTAGAGTGCAAAACTACTCACTGCCAGATGGATTAATGAAAATACACACTTGCACTACTTACAACATTTTTCATTTATATTTCTTGATACACCAGTACTGTTTCCTTTAATTATTTCTTTTTTAAGGAATTCCATTTCCAGGTTTGCAAGTAAAGACCCAAATTACAGAGAGCCAGGGGGAGGGGAAGAACAGAAAAAAGTTAAGTGTAATTATCAAATTCTTTGGTGGATTGCAGGAAAGAGGTACCTTGAGACTTGCACATCCTCTGGGACTTGTAGCAAAGACAGCATGTCTAGCTCACCATAGAGATGTGAGGCACCAGGTGACCTGAAGGTGCCTTGCTCTTAACTGGTTTATCTATTTATAACTACATGTCATAACATTACCTGAGAGAACACAAGTCAGCACAGCGTTATTTCAGCAGTCAAATAACCACGCACAGCCTTTTTTTATTTACACCTTACACACAGCGATGCTCTTTCCATTTTCACTTCCAGTTCTTTATAGAGCTGAAACCTGGCACGTGGCACCGTCTTCCAGCCTGTGCCCTGGAATGCCACCCAACTTACCTATGGTTTGGTAATTTTTTAGAAGTCATGCTCAGAGAGAAATAATGACACGTCATACAATGTAACTAACTGTTCTGTCAGTGGTAAAACCAAACTGTGCATCAACCATTACCAAGGGTGCAATTGCAGCAGGGATAACGGGAGGGGGAGGGGAATCCATTCCATCCCCAAATGGAGAAGAAAATGCATCTCTGCCATCTCCAACTTTCTGCCAGCTGAACAGGGGGAAGAGGGATAGGAGAGACTGCAGCAGGGCAAGCAGGAACTCCAAGGTAGCTCATTTCCCTTTACAGCTGGCAGTGAGCAGACAGGCTCAGTATCAAAGAATGTTACATAGTTGGGTCATTTTGTGCGCTACAGCTGGGACATGAGGGAGCCTGCAGTACTGCTGGCTACAGATCCTCCCTCACGCTGTCCCCATTCCCAAACAGAGGAAGTCTGATTTGGTGCAGAGACGCAGCAGAAAGAACTTTCTTTTCTTTTGTTTTTGAGAGCACCTAACCTCTGGTGTAGTTAGTTTGCTGTTGACAGAGCTCATAAGGAAAGGTCAAGAAAGGAGGGAAAACCACAGGCCTAGTAGGAAAGAAACAGGATAGTTTCATCATGTGCAGGATGAACTGAAGGGGACAGCTTAAATCTCAAGGGAGTCATGAGGAAGAGGTGGCAAAGAGGAAGGCACAGTAGTGGAGAAAGGGGAAGGAAAGGTCAGGTAGAGAACGGCAGGAGGTTCATCCCAATGAAAGGCAGGAGGAGGTCAATGCAGGGAGCTGGAGATGTGTTGGTAGAAACCCTCAGGTTGTACACACATCAAGAGTCACAAAAGGCAACGCTGAGACAACGGGGGACCTCATGAAACTAAGTGGACAACGCAGGTGCAAGTTTCCTTGCACTTCTGAGGCACAAACCCAACAGGGGAAGAAGGCAAAGAGCGAGCATGGGAGAGACTTGCAAAACACCAAGGGCAGCGTCTCCAGGACGGACGCCAGAACCTGGCGAAGAGGGACAGTGCAGAAGCCTTGTGGGGATGCGCCACGACGCTCTGCAGGGCGAGAGGGCGGCGCTCTGGGAGAGGGGAAGCTTCGAGGAGCTGAACAGAGAAGGGCAGCTGGCCCCCGGCTCACCCAGGTGAGAGGCATGGGGCAGGGGGGAGTCGGTCCGCGGGCCAGGGCCGGAGGAGGCCGGCGAGGTGCGAAGGCGCGGGCACCTGGGCAGGGCCGGGCGGCGGCGCCCGGGGAGCCCGCGGGCGCTGGCGGGGGCGGANCCCGCCCGCCTCCGCTGCGGGGGACGGAGCGGTGTCCCCGGCCCCGGCGCTGCCGGCCCCCGCCCCTGGCAGGGTCCGGCCGAGCGCCTTTCCCGCCCCCAGAGGAGGTCCCGGCTAAGGTGCCAAACGCCGCCGATGGGCCTGGCCGGCAGAGGTGCCACGCCGCAGCAAGCCTGGCGCCCCGAATTGCTCCCTTCTAGCCCAGGGCGTCTCAAAACTCACAGCACAGCTGCATCAGGACTTGGTGGGATGTCTAATGGTGCATCTCTTCACCTGCTTGCCCTCTTTCCTTGGGCAAACCCATTACGTAAAGCGGGATGGTGTGCCACACCTTGGCAGTTTAAAATGCCAAGGGGACTGAGGAGCCTGCACTCAACGTTTGAAACTGACCATCACTCAAAGCCCGGGGCTCGGCTTCCTAAGTCACTTCGGCAGGTCTTTGAGAAAAATGTGACCATCTGCAAAAACCAGAGACTCCGTTCTCCGGCTGCAAACTGGGGTCGGTGTTTTGTGGCATCTCTGTTTCTCTGTTTAGTAATCAGCTCTTTATGTGGACGTTCTTTCCCTGTGGTTTATAGGCTGCCTGCCACATTAGGGCTCCAATTTCGGTTGGTTAGTGTAATATAAATAATTAAAAATGCTTTTAAAAAAATGGGTAACACAAAAGTGCTACATAAAGTAAGAGTCGGACAGTTAAAATATGTGCATAAGAGTGTACTAGCTCAAGCCATTTAATTCAGGGCTTTTTTAATAAAAAATCCCACTCTGCTTAAAGTCACTGAGTTGTCAGTACTTCCAAAATCTTTTGTTTTGATCAACTTCAATGAGAAAAAAAGAC
Organism: Aleadryas rufinucha; assembly: GCA_013397815.1. Classification (NCBI taxonomy): domain Eukaryota; kingdom Metazoa; phylum Chordata; class Aves; order Passeriformes; genus Aleadryas; species Aleadryas rufinucha. The sequence goes on along the minus strand of VZTH01014960.1, from coordinate 273,524 downwards.
CAGGGAGGGAATGCTGGGGCTCAGTAACTCAGAAGGCAGTGATAGTAACACTAGTTGGTCTGAATTTTGAAGGACGGCTCTCTTACTCATTCCTGCAGAGTCAAGAGTTTTCTGTTATGTTCGCCAATTAGTCCTACTGAGGTTTTGGGGTGTGCTGCATGTTCTTCAATGGCTGTAACACTGGGTTTAGCTGAAGTCTGCTGCTGTAATCCCTTCATAAATGTTCTCAGGACCTTTCATGTTTCTGGATGCTTGGAATGGATAAGATATATTTTGTTTGCAAATCAGTTCTATTTTGGTGTGATCTCACTAGCTCACCCTGGCTAAAACAGGGAAAAAGTTTTAGTTAGCACTTGCAGGAGAATTTTGAAAATGATCCCTGTTCATACATATGCAGGTGCTTGTAGTTAGACAGCCTTGGCATCTTTGGATGTCTGGTAAACCACCATATCACTTGTGAACGAGGAGGTACCATCTGGTCCATCTGCATCTCAAAAAGAAATCTTTAATTAACATCATATGCTGTTTAGGGAAGGTGTGGTCTTACCATTATCAAGGTTGAAGCAGATCCGAGCTTCTTCCAAGTAAGGGGTGTCACTCTTAGATCGGAGCCTTCTGATGGGTCTCCGGTCTATGTCATCGTCAGAAGTTGCTGTCACCAGAGTGGGTACAGTGAGAAGAGTTGCGCGACGAGCTGGTAAGGAAAAAAACAAATGAAGAGGAGAATAGGAGAACAGAGAAATGGAAAGGGGAAGAAAGAGGTAGAAAAAGAAAAAAAAAAGAGAGAAAGAAAATCACTCAGTGGAAGAGATGATCTGTAGCAGGTAGTAGAACAGGCTGTTTGCTCTAAGGTCCTTGCATTATATTCTACATGCTGCAGAATTTAAGGGCTGCACTTAATGATACCAAGAAAAGATTGCTGTCTTGTGTGCCAAAGACACAGGTTATAGTTCTGTTGCTGCAGCAGACTGCTTAAGTTCCTAGTTTTGCCACTAAAACCATTCTTTTCTCAACTTCTCAATAGCTGCAGACTCTCTTTTCCTGAATGCTGTTTTTGAGGCTGTGATACCTGAGTAGTGGAAGTATTTAAGTGCTCGATTAATTTGCAGAAATCTATGGAAGCTGTGCTTTGAACACAAAATGTGATGCTTACTCTTGACATGATGCAACTATTCCAAAACTCAGTTTCTTGTTGTCTTGACTTAGGCACTCAAAATTAACAGCTCCTTTTTGCTCTTGATCACTTTGTGTCTCAATTTCTTAGTTGTGGAACAGGGAGAAACACAATTTTCATTCAGTAGGAATTTTGTGAACATGTAAACCCATTAATATTGTAAAATATTCATATACTTTAGTGAAGCACCAATGAAAAACCCATGAGGAAATTAAGATTTCTATCTTCTGAACAGGATTTAAATGGCTTGGGGCCATGCATTCAAGGAGGAGAAAGCAAAATATTTAATACTGGCTCATTAAGTGAGCACTGCCCACTTCATGCACTGATGAAGCAAATGGTAGGATAGTAAAAAAATTGCTGTCATCATGCAATTAGAAGCCCTACTATAATCCATATGTATAAGGAGGCTGAATTAATGTTGCAGAGGCAACCTTCATATTGGCATTGCCTAGGTATTTAGTTCTGGACCTTATAGCCTTGAAAATGTCCCTTAAATGTAGGTGTTTTATATGTGAAATGTAATTATGAGTGGCTTTTGAATGCTTTGGGCACTGAGCCTATAAATTACAAATCACATACAGAAGAGCCTCTATAAATATATCCAGCTAAACTCTCTCTCTGAGTAGATAAAGATTATCACAAATGCTAGCTGGGATGTGGCTGATCACTGAAAGCATGAGCACCATGCACAAGTACAGTCTCCTCCACCTCATATATAATTGGAAAGAGAATTTCTACTTAAAAGCCTGTCCTCACCCTTAATGTGGGCCTATTAAAATTAACTATCATGTGGGACTGTGTAAGAGCCTAGGAGCCTAAACCCTGAATGTTTCTTGCTGTTGGGACATTATCTGGCATAAGAGTCTTTATCTCAGGGCTTTTGTAAAGCATCACACTTCAAACAACTAACAATGAACTATATTTTCCCATTGGGACTGGAGAGCATGACTGATAGTGACTAAGAGCACATTCTGCAACGTACTAACTGTGATTCTTTCTTTTTAAAGTTTTTTAGAGTTTCAAATGAAACCTGTCAATCAGTAGCTTTCAGATGCCTAAAATCTGACTTAGGTGTTAGGTATGATAGCATATAATTAGTATGAGTTAACAAAAGCTGTCACGCTCTTTTAAATTTGCAGTATTGTGTAGTTTACTAAACAAGTAAATCTGTGCTGCTGGAGGTAGAGGTTATTTCTGGTCTAACTTGCTTATTTTCTGTTTTTAAATAGACTTCTTTCAAGTTTTTGCTCATTTCTAACCTAGCATTTGAATTTGAAGTAAAAGCAAAGGGCAGGAGTTGAAATTGATTTAATGGGGTCAACTATTTAGATTAAGCTAAAGTAAACACTGCAACTAGGCTGTAAACCATTACTCCCTTGTAATAGGGAAGTACAGTAATGAAGATAAAAGAGAATGGAAAATTTCTGCTATGGAAAATTTTGTGTACTGCATCTTCAAATTTACATTTAAGGAAGATTTATCTGTATAGGAAGTCAGCATTGTAAAACTCATCTCATGAAACAACCATGTAAAAGGTTTGTCTTTTAAAACTGGCATAATCTAGCTGTAGTTCAAGTCAGTGAAAGGGCACCCAAGCAGTTCAGGGCTAGCTGGATCACAGCACAGAAATCTATTTGAAAAAAAAATCCCAACACCAAATTACATATACATTCATAGTAAGCAGAGAATAAGAGTAGGCTTTTCTATATAATTGTTTATAAATAATTTTTACCTTTTGGGTCAAAATATTGGGATCTGGCTTTTATTCATTTTGACTACAGGTAGGTGGATGCTAGAAAATGTTTCTTGTAGTAATCATTATGTATTACTTTGACAACCATGATTATCTCCCCTTTGTGTATATTACCAAAAGGAGTTTTCAAGAATGACTGGAAATTTTAAGTAAACATTGAAAACATTTCAGAGTACACTAATAAGTATTAAAACATTTTGCAGTAAAAACCTAAGATCAATTCTTACACAGCTCCAGAACTAGAAAATTTAGCTGATCACATTCTGGTATCTACAGAGTGACACTGAATGTTTATGCCTGCCATGAATATAACTGTACACGCTCTTTTCCTAATCCGTAGCAGTCTTTATTTTGAGAATGACTCACCATACATTTTTTAGTAAACCTGTCAATACATGCCCAACGTGACCCTTGGGCCCATCACAGATAACCCACCAGTATCTCTAGCTTCAGCTGCTCTCCATAAACCAGCTCAGTCTCTGGGACAGACTTTTAGAAGATAGTTTTTCAGGAAAATTAGGAAGTCTTGAAGGTCTTGGAGCAATGGAATAATGTTACAATACACATTAAGGGACCCACTTACTCTGCAAATGGATTTGAGACCAGTGTCAAAAAGCTCCATTTAAGGAGCCACTGTAACAGCACATGGAAGGGAAATCAGTAATTTTGTTAAATCCTTTAATTCTATTTTCATCGTTCCTCATAGGCTTACACCCCAACTGTCACATTGCAGCAATGTCTTGTCTGGTATTCGTTAGAAAGGGAAAAAGTTGCTTATGGAGGGAAAAATACCTTAAAAATATAAATGCTGCAATGTACATCATGTGACATGTTAGAACTGATTATATATAATCTCCCATTTGTTTGTCTCAAAATATGGCATGTTACTGAAGTGCAACACAAGTAGGTTTTTTGGAGAAGGGAAAGTAAAATATGTAAATTTTTTATCACAAGTTCAGAGGCATTTTGAACGTATAATTTCAATATATTTAGTTAAATCTACAGCTGGTCCCAATTTTTGAATACTGCTTAAAATTACGGAAAACATGAAGGGTGGTTTGCAAAGAATTTTTGATGCCTTCCATTTTTTCCATCAAAATGTTTTAGTAAGAATGTTAGTAATAATTTTTGTTTGCCAAGAACTACCTTTAGGCTTTGAAGAGTTATAGTATTGATTTTTTTAAGACTTGTATTATTTAGAAAAAAATTTCATCGGAAAAAATTCCAAAGTGAAATGGCATCTTCCTAAAATTAATTGGAGAAAACATGGAATATTCATCTAGATTTTTCCATCCACTTCTACTAATCAGCCTTTATTAAAATATCTCATTGATGACACAAGTACCCTGGTCATTTTTGACTCAATAGGGTCTTCATCTAGAAACCCTAATTTGCAGAGTAGATTTTGACCTCAAAATGGCAAACCTTTGAAATATGATGATTTTTATCTTAATACAAGTGAAATGCTAAAACGTATCTCGTAGATGTCTAGATATAGAAGGGCTGTGTTTCTGATGCATAGAATCCCAAGCAACTTCAGATAACACTGAAATAGCCATAAGGGGGATGCTGGTTTACATCAGAAATCTTTAAGACTTTTCTGAGGAAAATCTTGTTTCTCAGGGCAAATGTTGAACAACTTTGTAGAATACCTATGAAAATATTTTAATTGCAGTCCTACTCTTGCTGATTGAATAGGATTCTTCTTTCTTGCTACTTTTTTTCGCTAGAGAAACATATGAGCTCTTAGTCAGTTCTCCTTCATGCTTCTGTGGAGAGTGCTCACCATGGCGTAACATGTAGATAATGCATGCAGAAATGTATTTTTGGCTAAATGGAAGCTTTAAAAATATGAATTCGGGTACATTTTGATTCATCTAGCACATGATACTCCTTTTGTGCTAAAAAAAAATAAATTATTAGGTTGCGAATATTCTTCCTTAAAGACAGACCAGGCAGTGGGTTCAATTGAGTGTTTACCAGGAAAAAAAAATCTTTTGGTCTGGTTTAATGCCACTTCACTTTATCAGCTGCATTTAAAACAAGATGAAAGGACAACATTGGAAGAATTAGATTTGGGAAATGGAGTATGAGTGGCAGGAGAGGCAGAGAGTGGAACATGTGGAGAGGACATAACTTGTCATTTATGAAGAATGATTTATAGGCTTGTGTCTCCCACATAAACACAGAAGCACATGCATATGGATTGCTCCATGTCTCTAAAGCAAAGCTGTTGAAATCTGTCTTGATGGACATCAGTAATCTGAAACAAAATACTTAGATACATTGTATTCAAGCACAGGCCCGAGGGTTGCAAACAACAGTACCCATGCAAAAGGATATCCACATTTACGCACACATTCGTTCTGCTGCTTTGTGGTGTTTGGCTAAAAGTATGCACAATTCGCCTAACTAGCATTTTCTGTACATTTTAGATGAAACTGGCTTGTTTCTCTGTGTCCAAAGGCATAGGCTATTCTGAAATTCTCAATAATGGGGATATGCCAGAATAGGAGGTGGAAAATGGATTCTAAAAAGTTTAAAAAGAATGAGGAAAAGGCTGATGTTTGTCAGTTACTTAATGGTATTTAAAGGTAGGGAAATTTTATTAGGAATGCACATTTGATGTTACTAATTGATGTCAGTCTAAGAACTAGTGACATCACATGAATAAAAAAGACCTGGAAGCTATCATAACTTTGAAAATGTGTTAACATATAGGATGGATTAATTGTAAGATTTTAGTGGATGGAGGAACATCTAGAATGGAATAATTCTGGATTAGGATCTGGGGATTCTGCAGCAATATGTTTTTATAAAATACTGGACCCAATTTAATATGCAAAAGCAGAAGGGAAGTAGTAATGAAGAGTCAGCAGTGATTAAATCAAACATCTAGAGTGAATCAGCACTGACTGAATTAAAATAAATTAGCAAAAATGAAGCACAGTGAAATAAATATTGTGGAGATATAGACTGACAGAAAAATGTGGACTTAAAACTATACCCAAGAGTACTTTATTAAACCTTATCAAGAAGAATGATTTCCTGAAACCTTTTAGCAGTTATGCCCTATGTGTCTATATAAACTTTTTACCCTTGGTCATATGTACTATATTTTTATTTCCGTATTGTTTTACTTTACATTGTTTATTCACTCATACTCCTGATGAATGTAAATTCTTCAAGTAAATTGCAGGAATGTTGCAACCAATAAAAGTATACCTAATGTAAGTGTAAGTGTATCTGTAATTTATTTATAGATACAATAGATAGCTCAAGATAAACCTTCAAGAGGGTTTTGTTCAGTTATTTAAATAGGTACAGTGTATCTTCCCAAATGGCCTAGGAAGCAACTTCAAGGAATGTAGAAGAATCTTCAAAATAATTAATGCCGTTAATTTTAAGTTGATGTGCCCTGCTGATGGGAAAGGATATAATACTGGAAAAGTGAATGCACAGCTCTCCAAGAAATTAGAAACGGTTTTATTCTTGAGTCAGAAGTTGTGTGAGAGCTGAACCCAGACTCCCAGCAGGGACCTGAGAGTCCCACTGTGGTGCAGCAGTGGACGCCTGCAGCCCAGAGTGGCATCCTGACACCACAATGTGCAGCCCATCCCATCAGGTTGTGGTGTGGTGTTGCTAGAGGCACCAAGAGAGGGGGTGAGTCTTGGGCCCCATTCCGTCAGATCATGGCTGCAGAAAAGTGCTACATGCTATCTGTGATGGGCCAATCTCCTTTTATGGTGGTATCTAAAACCTTCACTCGTAATGTACTGGGCAGGAATCATTCTTCTCTCTTAGAGTTCATCCACAGGCTCAACCTCCATGTATACAATGGGAGGGAGGAGGTTCTTCATTTCGTAATCCTGAACAAGCCTAGGTGACAGCCAGGTCCCAACAGCCCTGCATGCACTCCCTGCACACAGATTAGTTGGCTGTGCTCAAGGCAGGCTCTCTGGCATGGTACAGCTGTTGGAAAGAGTGGCTTGAGAGACCCTGACCAGCTTTGGAGCTTCTTGAGAAAGCAGCAAGAAGCCTCAACAGCTGCTTTCTCCCTGCTTTTGGAGTTACACTTACACTGTGGCCACTGCCCGTTTGCTGAGCAAGGCTGCAGCTGTGCCTGTGGCTGGCTACATTCCCCATTGATCCACATCCAGCCTGCTGACTTCATGTCCTGCTTAGTCTCATACCTGACTCATCACCATGGACTTGTCTGATGGTCTGGACTCCTGGCTGAATCTGGTGACTGTCACCAGACCTGCTTGGCTTGTGTGCTGCCATGCTTTACCTTTCATAGGTGAGGCTGCTGCCTCTGCCTGTTTTGGTGACCCTGGGTTTACTTTCCTTTATGAAGCTGCTCCCTTCTGCTGCTCCTCAGTGCCTGCCTGCTCAGCTCTGTCAAATGTGAGCTCTTTCTTTGCATGCCTGAAAGCGTAACTTTCATATAGAACTTTAAGATCAAGGATATCTCTCCAAAGTAGGCTACAGTCAAGATGAGTTACAGCATTGGATTACAGCTTTACCCGTTTTTGGGGAAGTTACTCCCTTTTCTGAATTAGATCCTGTCTTGCCTGCCAACACATCATTCCTCTATGCAAACAATTGCCATTAGCACAGGCATCTTTCACTCAGGTTCACTGTCTAGGCTTTCATGATCAGTATAGAGGCAAGACTTATATTAACCCAAGGAAGATGTCCAAGATTAGGTGAACCCTGCTCTTAAAATGATATTTTTTCTGATACATGCCAAGCCAGATAGAACTCTTAGGTGGAAACATCTTCACTGAGGTCACCTAAGGGATAAGTGAGCTAAATCCTATTCCATACTGCATTATATACTTTCAGCCCTTGCAGCTGAAAGCCATGACAGATTTGTACTTAGAATACGTTTGAAGCCAAGAATAACCAGTATCTTCCACACATTTCAGAGGGAGAAGGCTTTTTTGAAAATTAAAGTCCAACTTCATGCTTAGATTTCAGATTCAGGCTTTCCAAGGGCAAGGGCTGGATCCAAGGGATTACAGTCCTTTCTTTCCTGTTTCTGATTTGCAGATGCGTCACCAGGCATTACGCACTTGGCAAGGACATCCCACCAGCTCCTAGATTCCAACATACAGTATAGAAGAGACAGTCAGGAGGGCTGCAGAGCTTAGGATATTTCTGGCTTGTGTTTGAAGACTACAGCCAGCTGGCTTCATTTACCAAGTTTTCTAAATCTAGCTAATCCTACTGCCAGATCCAGCTTTTGTGACTTTTCCATGCCTCCTGCTTCACTTTCCTTAAAGGAAACAGGGAACAGCTGTTTGAACAGCAGATACAGCCTGAATGGGCAAGCATTTCTCTGTTCTGTGCTCAGCCCAGGGAAGTGAGGTGATGGCTGCTCTTGCAGACGAAAGGATGGTGGCAGCTCGTAAGGTAACACCTCTCTCCCTCCTACCCTACAACAGCAAAGGCAGTTTGCATCTTTCTTCAGGAGTAGGGACAAGGTGTGGGCGTCAGTGCAGGCAGCAAGGCATAGAGAACCGGTGGATTAGTTGTTGGAGGACAAAGCCCTGTTTCAGTCTATTTGTTGAGATCAGAGTATCCCACATTCAACTACACAAAACCTGAGGCCAGCTAGAATTTGATATCATCAGTTGTCAATGCCATCATAGCTCTTTGAGTTCCTTCCCAACATTTTGCAGTCCTATTCCTTCCCTTCTCTTCCACCCACAAGGAGTGGGTACAAACAAGAATGAGTGCTTTACAGCTGCCATTTGTAACATTGTCATATCATTAATGTGAAAACACTGGAAAGGAGATTTTTTTTCTTGATCTGGAGTACTAAAAGGCAGAGATCTTCAAATCTCACAGAAGAGTTGAGTGGGTTCTAAACCCCCATTCTACATTTTGTAAACAGAGCCCTTTGTAATGCAATAACTAATAATATAACTACAGTAATAATAATGCACATACTGTTTTCTGATGTTGTTTCTAATTAAATGGCAGAATACTGTAGTCTTCTGTCTCTCAGTTCTTAGTGCAGTTTTAATGCATGTACACATGCTGTTTCATACTGTGATTTGCTAATAGTGTCATATTATTATATCAACATCAAATAGTTACTTGCAATCCCATTAGGTAGATCTGTTGACAATGCTTCCTTGCAGATCTTTTATTCAGTTCCATACTAGCTACTTGAGCTATGCTATTTATTGCAGAGGAGTGCCTCATATTCAGTGTGTTTTGGGGACGGTTTCAGAAAGTTAAAGCTAATGCAGTTAGCCTGTTTCTCAGAAGGTGGAGAAGGAAAGAAATATGCTGGCTTTGCCCATGTTTGGAGAAATCATGTCATTATCTCATATAGAAATGCCTGTTTTTTGGAAGACAACCGTAAAATTTGGCATAAGGTACAAGGGTGACAGGAGTTAGCAGAGCTGTATAGGCAGCATCAATACACACTCAATAGGTTTGAGTTCCTTGTTCTGTACAGGGGGTAAAGTAGCTGAGAGGAAGGGAATATTTAGAAGTTTGGGGCTAAAAATAGTGATAAAGGCATTTACTGCAGATAAGCTTGGTGATTAAATTCTTCCAGAGGCTTGTTGTTTGGCCTGCTGAAGCTGTCTGTGGCATCTCAGAGATGCTCACAGAAAGCCTCCTGAAACTTCTCTCTGCACAGGCCACATTTCGTCTCACATCCTATTGCCAGTGTGGTTGTTCATCTGTTCCTTCCCTCAAGCACCCCTCCTGTTGCCAGGGGGCTGCTGTGTTGCAGCATTTGAGAATGCAAAGCAGAAGCATTGTCTCTTCTGTGCTCAGAGCAATTTCCCTGCTGGCAGTCAGCATGTTGGAAAGCAGCTGACCTCAAGCACAGAAATATGAAGAGAGGGGAGGTTACTAGAGTTTGTAGAATAGGCCTCACAAGCATGTGAGGTAAGAGATGCAACGGGCAGGAGCTGTGGAAAATGCACTAAAAAGAGCGAAGAGAAAGGTGAAAAGTGGAAGGGGACAGAGCATAAGCACAGCATGGCTGTTCTATCAACGTACTGTTTCTAGTTGTGGAGGTAGTTAGGGTTGGGGACACTCTGGTGCACAGGGGAAGCATGTAATTGGTAACTTACATAAAACATCCACAAGCAGGGGAACAAAAAATCTCCAAGTCTCTGTGCTGGTTCCTATTTGTTTGGGCCAAGGGATAGAAGTCCACATGACAGATCTAGAGGTCAGCCCCCTGCTGATGACATTTGTATCAAGGAATACAATTCTGCATAATGGATTTTTTTCCTTGTTTTGGATTTAATAACGATCAGTACAAGCATTTCTATATGTGCTAACAATATAATTTCTTCAAGTATGGGTAAGATAATGTTTTTTTAATCTTGCCTGCTTGGAAATAGTTACAGTGAAGGTCACTTGCACAACCCTTACTAGTCACCTTGTGCACATGACTGTAATAGACTTTCCTTACATGAACACATGTTCTTTCTTCCACAGTTGCCTCTGTATGTTGCAGTGCACAGGGATGCTGTTGATAATTTGCTATAGTTTGTAAAGCAATAAGATGTAGATTCCTGAATTTTAGGTTCTATGGAATAGAAATGGTTTGTTCCCATAGAGATATCACACAATGGTTGCGGTTGGAAGGGATCACAGGAGGTCATCTAGTCCAACCTCTCTGCTCAAACAGGGTTTGATATATTCGATATTACTTCTGTAGCAATGCCCAGGTGTTTGTTGCATTTTAGAGATGGAGAAAAAGCCATCAAAATCAATCATTGCCCTCAGCTGTTTTTTTCCCTGATTTTGTGTTGCTTAGTATTTGCTTCTCTTCAATGCAGGAAGCTGTGTTGTGACAAGAAAGGCTTTCTGCAACTGGTACAGATAAAAATATATCACAACAACTGAGGCAGCAGCTAAGCAACACAGCATGTGTTAGGCAGCAGCACCTCAGCTGAGCCAAAGGTCAGATGTGGTACTGACCCCCATGTATCCTGGGATGGTGGCATCCTGTGGGTGGATTACGTCTTGCTCTGGGAGAATGGCTTCCAGAGGGAAGGCCAAACACTGTTGTCCAGACTTTAAATTTGATTAGCAACCAATGAAATTAATGGTGGAAGAAAGATGGATCCCATTTTCATAAAACAGGCAGTATGTAGAAACAAAAATACCTGATAGACCTACTAGGCTCTTAAAATTTTCTTGAATTTAATACGGTGTTTAAAGTTTAAGGGAAAAAAAACCCCTTCTCTCTGAAGCTGCAAGTTTTCTCCAAAAATAGAGCTGGTGAGAAAAATGTGAACAAAAATATCATCTATGTTGTGAACAAGTTTCAACTACATTAAAGCAGTGGAGCTAGGTTACCCTTCCCCTCTCCCCCTGCTGCAGCTCTGTGGGGGCCAGCATTTTGCAGGGGACGACACAGACCAGTGAGAGCTGCTGTTTGCAAACCGTGTGGGGGACTGCCTCAGGGCTTTCCCAAACCAGTTTTTCCTGAATAACATCACCTTACGATCCTGACAGCACTGACAAGCAAAAGGAGGAAGGGAAAGGACACCACAAGCTTACTCAGCAAGCTGTCGGCCATTGCTGTCTCCTCTGTCTTGCCCATGTGGGTTCTGCAACACCAGAGCCTGGATCTTGGCAGCTCTTATTGCTCCTGCAGTGCACCCAACAGCTCTCACGGCTCTTCCTTATCCTCTGAGAGGGTACATCAACCCCACCATTACTCTTCTTGTAGTCTCTTTTGAAGTCCATGCATTTTGAAGGCCTTACCCTGTGCCCTTTCAGCTCTTAAGTATGTCAGTCACTTGCCCCTATCTGGCCCTATACATTTTAACTGCACGGTTAAACTAGTAATTTTCTGAGTCAGTGCCAGAGTTTCTTACCTTGGGCTCCCTGACTGTAAAACAGTCTGTGAGCAGACTCGACATCCAAAAAGTAGTCCATTTTGAAGGTGCTTTATGTTTGTGTACAATACTCCGCTATGAAGGATCAGTCAGATTCCTAGAAAAGATTACAGAGATGTCAGAGAAAAAAGCTGGTGGGTTTCTTTGCGGAAAGAACTGTGTAGGCAGTCACTAAAGTACTTCATTTGGCATATTAGGGTCAAAGTATTTTCAAGTCACTATTCATAGAACTTCATAAGCATCCTTTTCTATTTTAGAATGTTTTATTCAAATCCTTGTCTAAAGACAAAAAAGAAAAGTGCTACTGCAGTATTAGCAAGATTCCTAGTATGTTCCTAATACAATCACCTGTATTCTAGTCACTGTCTCCATTTCTTAGGACACACACCTGGATTCATCTGCCTGTTACATTTGCTTTTAAAAAGAAAATCAGAAAGCTCAGGACAGGGACCTCCTTTAGCCAGATTCACAGCCAGCATCTCCGAGTAGGCACTACTATAACAGACTACATTAAAGATTGCATTCTTATGCCAAAACACTGCACTAGAAAGGAAGACACAATATTCTGGATATTTCACTCCACTTAAATGGACCAGAAGCCAACCTTGCCTTCCCTCTCTCTTCTTGCTGCCCAGAAGTAGCAACAGAACATTCCACCATCAGTTTTAAAATATGTGGCAAGAGCAATCATTAAGAAATGGTAGGCTACTCCTAGCACTGTTTTGTAGCTAAGGTTCATATTTTTGGCATCCTTTTGAATCTCAGATCTTCCGAGATCCTAGATTATCACTCTCTAAGATGTACACTGAATTATGTTTGCCTCTGCCCAGCAGAGTTCCTGGAATGATAGTGTGATCCTTCTCCAGCTTCATTACTACCTTCTGCATTTTACTATACTTTTAAAAACTCACATAGAAAAAACAAGATTTGCAGAAAACACATAACCCCGTTCTCTCATCCACACCTCAGCTCACCACAGCATATAATCATAAGCATACAAACAACTCTGAACAACATGTATTTTAAGACAGACAGACAAAAATACCTTTAGTCCTTTCCCATGCAAACCTAACAGAAAGGTTTGGAGGTGGGAGTCTGACTATTGCTTCAAGTAATTCCTTTAAAAATGCTGTGAAAATCAGGAAACCAGGTTTCCAAAGCTTTACCTTTTTCCTTTGATTCAGTTCTCATCAATCAACATGCAGTCCTTTTAAAATTCAGAAGTCTGTCCTGATGAGAAAACTTTTACGTTCCACAGTAATTCTCTTTACCGTAGCACTCCCAAACCAGAAATGATACTTACTGCAGAGTATCAAGGGCTGTCTGGCAGTGGTGTAAGCTCCAGTAGTTTCAAGGAGGGTTTCTTTGATCTTACTAAATGTCCCCAGTGTAAGCAAACAATTTTGATTGTTTGATTGGAACTCTGATGAATAATGCATAACGTCAACTGGACTTCCTTTATCAGATAAAAATGGCCAGGAGATGTTGTTACTTAGCAACAGGAGGTGACACTACGTTCATCTCCCCCACTCCCCCTCGCCCTTCGTACTAAAAAATTAAGCCCCTGGTTTTGATTTGATAAAAACTTTCCCAGGGAAAAAAGAAAAAAATCTATATCAAGTTTCCTTAAGAATTTGTTTTACACTTCGATCTTCCTTGTTGCATCTCATATTCTGAGATATTTTTCATGTTTCATAATGGTTAAATTTAAACATAACATTGTGTTTTGTCTAATAATTTGCTTTCAGTAAGTAAAATACCCGCTTACTCCATCATATACCATAAGGGTAATGAGATTGTTTTGATATGAATATAATGCAAATAACATCTTGAGAAGAGATTCATTTCTTATCTGGTACTGCTTGTTGGACAAGGCAGACAGAAAAAGCAACACACAAAATGTTCCAGTGATGCTATGAAATATATAGGATATCAAGAAACCTTTCCTATTACAGAATTCCTACTTCAAGTAATTCATTCATTCTTGAAGGAGCTCTAACATCTGATATAAGCATTCTCAAGGAATCGTTGCATTTCTGCTTAAGATACAGCCTTTTACAAAATACACAACGTAGCTTTTTTTAGGAAATGCACATTGACAAAAAGCCAAAGCACTGAAAGATTTTAAAAATAAATAAATAAAATCAGATGCAGAAGTACTTACCAGTGTTACTGACCTCTTTCCATCCTACTGTCATGGAATAAGACTAAGCAAATGCAACCCAGTCTGTGAGCCAGAAAGAACAGCTTCTAATTTTCACTTCAACCTCGAAATCAAGAGTACTGAATAGAGAAAGGTGACGGATCTGCTGTTTTATATTATGATGAAATGAAAGCTCTTACCACAGATCTGAGTAGAACTGCTTTTTTTTTATACTACATTAGCCTGCTAATTTGAGGAAAGTGAAAGGCTTTGTTTTACTGTCTTTTATCTGTTCTCTTTGCTACCCCCACAATTTAATTTGCATTTAAAATTATTCTTATGTCTCCACTGCACTCCAAGGTATGGAGCATTTTCTAATCACGATGAATGTTCAGTGTGTTTTTTTGTGCAATGCCACTTTTATTCTGAGCCAGAAACATGGTGAGTAATTATAATTGCCAGCTATTTTCTAGCATGAAATACAGAGTGGTTGTCTGATGCAGTTTTTGATTTTTCCTTCATTTAGCAGTACATTGCAACAAACTACTCAGTCAAAGCATCAGTAAAAACATAGATCAAATAGCACAGTGTCATAGCATGATAGCTTAAACATGCATATCCACAGACCGTGAAAGCAGAATATGTTTCTACTGAGATCTTTTCAATTATAATTTGCCTTTTAAAAGTTTAAAAGTGAGCTTGAATGGCTAATAAACTGAAATATAGCAGTTATCTCTTGGTGGCTTCCAGTTGATCTAGTTTAGCATTATTGAAGCTGCACATAGTTTGGAATCCTGATCAAGTCAGGCACTAGGGGCTAACAAGGGCCATGCTATTAAGTTGCATATTTTTCAAGCAGATCTTTGAGAAGTTCCCTAAAACCTTTTTGGAAGTGAGTAAGAAATTGAAGAAGGCAGTGATAAAGTGATCCTTTGATAAATTTAAACTCAGGAGTGCTGGTCAAGAGAAGCATCAATAAGCAGTCAGTCTTCTCATTTTTGCAGGTATTTTGCTCAAAAGGTCAGATATAAATGCCTTCTGAAATCCTTTTCCATCAAATGTTACTGGTGCTCAGAACTGTGGGTTATCAAAGATCAGATTTTCTTTTCAGTATCAGAAAACTCTATAGCAAGTAACATAGGAATTTTTTTGTTTGTTTTTAAGCAGAAACCCAAGAAGATGAATAAACCCTCAGAGTACAGAGGTTTTTTTCGGAGCAGATTTGAAAGTAAGAATCCCCATGAAGAGATTACTACATGGCTTCCCATTTCTAAGACTTCTTATATTCTTTTCCAGAGTACCGAGACAGCATCAAAGATAAGGAGAAGCTACATGAATTCCAAGTAGAGTCTGGTATGGCTGTTCCTACACTGGCACTCCACTAAATATAGCTGGATTGAGTAGGTGTCTCACTGTGCCACCTTAGTGGTAGATCTGATTTACCAAACTGTGTTCCTGTTTTCAGAGATCTGACAAATACTTTCATTCCTAAACACAAATTAAAGCAAAAACAATCAGCAAGAACACTTCAAGCGGCTTTCTTTGCATATTGGAGAGTTGTTAGCACCTCCCACTTTGCATTTTGGAGGGTTTGTATTTGCCATGGTGACTACTGAACAACAGGTCCCTCCAAGCTAGCCTCTAATAATAATTTGATCCATTATCTTATGGAATTGGGGCCAATTGCCTGTTTAGTCTAGCTGACTTTCTTCAACAGAAAACCAGGAAAAAGAAGAAGAGCTGTCAGCACAGAGATTCAGAAGGAAAATGGAAGACAGGAACATCACTCACCCCAAGGATGATATCTGCCTGTTTGCAAGCAATATGGAATATTTTTTGTTTTTCCTAGGGACACAATATCCTAGTCAGAAGGAGACTGAAAAAAACCTACAAGCTTGCATGCTGGAGAATATTTTATAGCACCCATCCTTTAGCCTTTAATGTATCCTTCTGATCCTCTTTGCTATGTCCCTTTCAATATGCATTGTCACCTTGCACCATGACTGGCAAGTAAAGTCACTGAAAATCACCAGCAGCCTCTCTACTGCCCATTGCAAGATCATCCATCTTGATACTTCCATCCATCTCAGGGATTTACAGTTTATTTTAAATTATAGTGCAGCATTTCTGACAACGCTAAGAGCTCTCTCTGACTAGGGAGCACTTAGCAACAAGAAAGGTAACAGTGCCTATATATTTATATGCTTCTGTAGCATTCATCACCAGGAGGGAAATCCTTGCCTGTCTGATTAGAAAATCTCTAGGATGGTAGTGTGGGCTCAGATTTGACCCACAGTCCAGGAAGAGCTCAACCCTCAGAAACAGAAATCCAGTACATCCACTTCAGCTGAAAAGCCTACCTGTCTAGAAAAATGTGCAGGTGAAACAGATCTATTTTAAGCACAATCCCTAGATCAGGCTTCACATATCCATCAGGCTCAGTGGGAAAGTTGTGAATTGCTCTTGTGCTAATGCACAGTCCATTGAGATGTGTACCTTGACTTGGTTTCCACAGAACAGCAGAGCATCTCAGGGGACAGGACAAGGAAGGGCAGCAGTAGCCAGAACCAGAAACTGTACTCTCTAGCCCTCTGAATGTTTTTCCCGTGCTCTGTCACAGCCTGAAGCCAAACGTGCAAAACCTCTGCTATGGACCAGACCTCTTATCAGCATAGATCCCTGCTTAGGATAACGGGTGAAGTGATTTTGTAACACACAGATATCTATATAGGAGTAGACAGAGACTGAATGCTTTGTGAGCTAGACCATAATACCAACTAGTCGAACTCTGCTGAAGAAATACTTGGAAAAAACCTGTCACATTTAGGAAAAATCTGAAGCCAAAATTCCTCATCATGAGCTTTAGTAACCTACTACATCACATTTGACTTTTTCCCAAATTAAAAAAAGGAAGCCAATAAAAGCCCTTCCAAATCTCAAGAGGAATGTAATTGAACACTTGGCATTTAAAAGGAGTGAGAAAGGAGTGAGTAGCCTTTTGGCTCCCTAACAGTCAGATACATGTAGGCATTGGGCTGAGGTTTTTTCCTACCCTGAACTCTCTATTGAGAACATAACTGTTACTGTAATGACTCAGAGCCTTGAAAAAAGAGTCTGCTGCTGACAAACACTAATATTAACCTGAAAGAAAGTGGGAGAGAGAACGTAATGTGTGACTGAAGAAGTGTAGGCAAGGTGATTATTACAGAGAGTTGTTTCCTGAGGGATACATTCAGAATAAAGGAAGAATATAAAAGTTTAAGCCCCTAAGCTGTGAAGAATGGGCTTTTTTAAATTATAATTATTAGTCTTGTACTTAGATATGTTAAAAAGAGAGGTTTGCTAGCAAAATTAGGACACAAATATGTTCTCTATTTCTTATTTGTAATGCAAGACAGATATTATGATGCACATAACAAACAGTAAAAGACAAAAATATTCAAATGAGGTTTACAGATTCTTTACAAGGATAGAGACTAACATTGATGCTTTCAGAAGTTTCTACAAATTTTGTACAACTCCATTTTGAGATCCTTAGGCTGAAACCACATAGGAATTTAAAGAGAGATGTCCAGAAGAAGGTAGTTCCAGTGCCGCAATATTTACTTTTAATGCTTCTGCCACAAAATTTATCAATATCCAGAAACATTAAAGAGAACATAAAGGTAGCTCTGGCTCTTAAAATCAGTAGAAGGTTTGGTTTGTGCTTTCACAGCATCAGGGTCACATTCTTGTTATTTAGGTCCAAAGCGAGAACTGCATGAATTCCAATGCAGAAGAGATGAGCTTGAAAGGAGGCAGCTCCAGCATCATGCGTCATGAACGAGAAGTTCAAGAAGTTGCTAGTTGAGAAAACCTTTAAAGTGCTGTCATTGAGAACAAAGGTTAGCTATCCTGCATAGTAAAAGCCTATTCTAAGATGATGTATGGCAGTTTGATACGCCTTCATTTGAGGGAGGAGAAGTTGAAGTCATAATTATATGATAAACAGAGAAGAGAGAATTTGGGAGAGCACATACGTTAAAGCCTAATCCTCTAGTCCTTATACAGGCAGAAATTCTTCTGCTTTAATAGACCTTCATAATTTTCCTCAATTACATGACCAGATTATTTTTTTCCTATAACAAATTACACAGGAATGGAAGAAAAGGAACTTTCTGTAGTTCACTCCCACAGGCGACTTGGCGGAAGTAGTAAAATGCAGAGCTATCTGTGGCAGGGGAGGTGGAGGAAACTAGTAAAATAGATGATTTAGGTAAGCCTGCCTTCTCTGCCCCACCAGCATTCAGCAGTTGAGAAGGTGGAGGCATTGCTTTTGACTTCCTGCTCACTTTCCAAGGAGTTCTGGTAAAGGAACTTTAAAAGAATCTAAATCGGCTGCTGGAAACAAAGACAACAAATCATTCATCCTCCTGGGACTGAGCAGTCACCAAAGCTTGAGCTATCCCCCTGCACAAGATAGTGTGGCTAGCCAAATATGTAAGAGGGAATGCCTTCATTTTGCACTAATACAGGTACTATCTCAGTCTTAACCTTCCTTGAAAGAAAGGGAAAACTAGCACTGGGAAACAGGAAACAACTGTGTGCTTACAGTCTCCTGATGGCATCTGAGAAGCATTTGCACTGAAAGGGGATAATTCATAAACCTGGTTTTAGTTGGTTAGTGATTTAAATGGGATAAACAATTCCAAAGTAACTGAGCAGCTGGACATAACTACAGTAACATGATTACATTCAATAAAAATTTAAGACTTGCATTCTGGCTAGAACAAAATCAAATAACTTTTTGCCAACTGATTTTATGTAAGGCAGAGACATAACTATGAAGTATTAATGAATCTACAAGGTGTAGTTCTCAAATAACATGATTTAATTTAATATTCATAGGGCACTGTGCATACATAGATAAGTAATACATATCAATGCCAGTCTCTGAATAATTTACCATAAAATCATAGAATGGTCTGGGTTGAAAGGGACCTTAAAGACCATTTAGTTCCAAGCCCCCTGCCATGGGCAGGGACACCTTCCACTAGATCAGGTTGCTCAGAGCTGTATCCAACCTGGCTTTGAACATTTCCAGAGATAGGGCATCCACATCCAATGCCTCACCACCCTCACAGTAAAGATTTTTTTCCTAGTATCTTATCTACACCTCTCCTCTTTCAGTTAAAAGCCAATTCCCCTTGTCCTATCACTACATGCCCTTGTAAAAAGTCCCTCTCCGTCTCTCCTGCAGGCCCTCTTTAGGTACTGGAGTGTTCAGAGGTCTCCATGGAGCCTTCTCTTGTCCAGGCTGAACAATCCCCACTTTCTCATCCTGTCTTCATAGGAGAGGTGCTCCAGCCCTCTCAGCATCTTTGTGGCTGTCCTCTGGGCTTGTTCCAACAGATCTGTGTCCTTCTTATGTTGGGGGCTCCCAATCTCCTTTCCTGATTTTATACTGTGTTATCCTCCAAAATTTGCATCATTTTCTGTTATGGTTTGGTCTATGGTTTTTAAGATTAACTTCCCTGGTAAGACAGATCAACAATGAGAGCTTCAGGAAAAACAGCCACCTGTCTTGTATTTCCTACCCTATATTGCTCTGGAGCTACTGAAGAGCTGTATTTTTCACATTGGGAATATTTATAGGAATTGTAATGAAACAGGTGAATATAACTGACAAAATTGTCCAGATAACTTGAGAACTCCTGGACAGATATTACTGTACCTCACTATTGGAGTTATTCCAAAGTTTACCTGTACCTTTAACTTAGTTTGCATACAATTTTTTTAATGTGCACAAGCTGAGTATTTTACTGTATTTTATATATTTAAGCCTATGCAACTACATATTGCTGTGTTCTCCGTGCTTTTTTGAAGAACTTGATCCTGCATAATGCAGGTCTAGGCAAGGTCAAAAGTGACAAGTGCGATAACAAGCCAGAGGAACCTAATTCTTTCTTTCTTAATTACAGTGAAACTGTAGTGCTGTCAAGTTACTTCTGTCTGATATCAAAAGTATGGCTCAAAAGAGGAATATGTATTGCAGCTACATGTTCCATTAGCATGACGGGAGCTACACGAGTTCTCCTGTCTCTTCAGACATGCCTTTCTGCCCACATCCTCCTCCTCCTTCACTATACACTGCAGGCTCAGGAGAGTACTTAAAACTTCGTGTTGTTCGTGATTTCAAAGAATTTCTTCTTGCCTTTGAGCAATCCTTCTTTGCACCTTCAGCAGGAATTTGTAGGACTAATACCAAATTTGCATTGCACTATGGTAGAGCTAATGCAGATCCTCTTCTCCAGCTTCTTCATCTTGACAAAAGAGGAGGTTTTTTAACAGAACACCAGGCTGGAGATTGTTTCTAAAACACTGCAGGCAAGGACAGTCCAGTGTTTTATGTAGGTTGCACTTGTTTTCAGTTAACCCTGTTGCAAAGAAAAATTAAGCATTTTTTCTGTTGCCCAAGTTTTAATTATTAGAGACACTAGAGCCACATGAGTGAGGTGTATCCCTATGAACTGACACAACAGTGTCAGGCAGACTACAAACAACTGCCCTGACAAATGACATTTCACCATCTGTGAGTGGTCTTCTCAAAATAACATTCAGTGTTTGCTCAGTGCTCCACAGGGTGATGAATAATATTAATAAAACATTGCCCTTGGGAGAATGAATAAAAAAGTACTTGTGGCACAGCATAGAAGTCAGATTAAAAAAAATAATTTCATGGTGCTTCTTTAAAAATGTACTAAAAATCAATGGAAAGTGAATTTAGATTATACTCAGTAAGTACACTGCCTCAGTTTCAATCCCTATGAGGCAGATTCTTCTCGTATGGACTACCTTCTGAAACACAAAGTTGTATCATTCAGCCTCTCGATCGACTCTCATCTGCTTATTGTGTAGTAGTAATTTTTAAAGTATTCACATTTTTCAGTTAGCAAAGCTAGCAAGTGTCCCTTGTATGGCACACATACCATCCACACAAAATTTCCAGGGACCTGAATGCCAGCTAACTGCACAGCTGGCATCCTACTTCTGGACATGCTTGGCATGAATGACAGCTTTAACATTGGATGGCTGCAGGCTTAAAACACCTGCTGAGATATGTGACTCGCACCTCTGAGCTTTTTGACACGATCACGTGGAAGTTCATATCATAACTATAAATCCAGGGCTTGCTTTCAGTTGATTTCCAGTATTTGAGCCAAGTGGATGTTAGAGCGAGCAAATCGGAAAGCCTGGTCTGACAAGCAGGTCTCTCCAGTCCCGTCGTAATTGGAGTGTGCGCAGCAGTAATTGCGGGACGTGGTTTTCCGTGGGTTACTACTGCAGCAGATTTACAGACACTGCTCAGGAGGAGGGGTTGTGGTGATAGCTGCTGTGTTGCACAACAAAAGGAAATTAGAAGCTCTGAGCAGCTGCGGAATTACAGCCCTGAAGCTACAAAGATGCATGTTTTGTAGAGGTCAGTGTTTCTGCAGAGAGGCGAAGGTGATACCTGGTCTGTTAATGTAGACACCAAGCGTCTTTTTGAGAAATACGACTTTAATATTTCCCCCTCCCCTATAAATGTGTCCCAGGGTGGTAATAATAATAAAACCCCCTCCCCCTCCAGTGTTTTCCTTTTAAACACATCAAGCATCAGAAAAGCTGTCATTTCAGACCAACTTTTGCCCATCCCTATGGCAACTAATGGAAGCATTTAATACTATATATACAAAATGTAATTTGCTCCCCCGCCATCTCTAGTTATACTCTTCTTTTTATGCTAAAATTGCTCCATGATGCCTACAATGTTTGGAAAATGCTTTTGAAGTGACATGCATCAGAGGTTCAACGTCACTGAAAAAAGCTCAAGTGACCAATTAAAAAAATACTGATTTTGAAAAAGCAATTGTGGAAATTAGCAAAGGCCAAAAATATCTTGTCTGAACAGTCATATTTGTAGTCTTGGAATGCCCAGTATTAAAACTTATAATGTCTTTGGAAAAGGAGGGAGAGGAGAAATCAAGCACTGATTATCAAACCAGAAAAAGGGACAGTATTTAATACTTTTGCAGGCTGCAATCCCTGTCATAGAAATAGCTTTTAAAGTTATGAAGCAGTCTCTGGAAATCCTTCCTCTGCCTAGCCCTTTATAGCTTTAGAAGTTACTTAAAGTCAGTTTGAACTCGGGGCTTAAAATATTGAAATATTAAAAAATAATGAAAAGATAGGAGTAATATGGATTTCTTTAATCTCTTTTTCAGAAGGGAGGGATGTATCCATTGCTTACAGCTCTATGTTATGAACCTTCTGTAACACAGAACACGCTTACAGTTATTTGGTTGTCCAGATCATTTGACTTGTTCTCTATTCGTTATAACTTTTATCTATACCTGTTTCAGAGCTGAGCACCATACAGTAACATCATTATTAAATGCAAGCATACTAGGTAATAACTTCCTCATTCTGTTACCTCCTTTGAAATGGTCAGACATGCACAAAAACCATCTCAGTTTTAAGTCGGCCAGCTTTAAGGAAATATATAAAGCTATTTTTATAATATGTAAACATATAGATCCACATGTAAGTTTATAAATACATAGATAAATGAGTCAGACAAGAAGAGAGCTATTGTGTGCTAATACACTGTCTCTGTCATTGTTGCAACAATAACAGAAACTCCCAGGTTATCAGAATGTCTCCCAGGTATCCCAAGTAGTGATTTCAAGTGGGTAAGGGATCTGCTTCATTAAACTCAAGAGACAAGGTAGTTCTGCCATTGCCTGAGTTCTTATATTCTTTATTCTAGTGCTCTGCAAGCAAGAGGTCTTGCAACAATCACCAGCTGGCAAGGACAGGTATCACCCACAGACTAGGCTGAGTAGCTTCATAGTACATTTAGAGAAAAAATTAAAAGTTATGCAGAATTTTATGCCTCTTAGAGATGCCCAGCATGAGGAAGAAAGTGAGAAGTACAAAATTACTTAGGATAATGCTTTTGACAGTATTTCTTTTGGAATTATAGAATTATTAAGGCTGGAAAAGGCCTTCAAGATGATCAAGTCAAACCTTTGACCGAACACCACCACTTCAAATAAACCATAGCACTAAGTGCCATGCCCAGATGTTTCTTGAACACCTCCAGGGATGGTGACCCCACCACCTCCCTGGGCAATCTGTTCCAATGCTTCATTACCATTTTAGTGATGAAATTTTTCCTGATGTCCAACTTGAACCTCCCCTGGTGGAGCTTAAGGCCATTTCTTCTTGTCCTGTTGCTATATGCCTGGGAGAAGAGATTGACACCCACCTTGCTACAATCTCCTTTCAGGCAGTTGTAGATGGCAATAAGGTATCCTCAAGCCTCCACTTCTCCAGGCTAAACAACCCTAGCTCTCTCAAAAAGAATGTGCAAAGGAAACTCAACTTCTGCAGAGGAGGTGTGTGGGCACAGCAGCATTACAATGGTGACTAAAGCCAGACAGTGCCAGCTGCTTCCTCTAAATCATCTCTCTTTCACATTCCTTGTGCTAGTCCTTTAGTAGGCACAGACCATTGACAAATACCTGTAGCCTCCTAACATGGTTCAGTTACATGAAGGTCTAACCAGGTACTTTACCAGTAAAGGAGCTGCTTAGACAATATTTCAGGGATTGGACCTTGCAAAAGCATGGTCAATTCCTTTTAACTTTAGTTTTCTATCTGAAACTACAAGTGTTGGGTACATAGAAATACCAATGTGCCAAAAAGTAATAGGACAGATTCTAGAGAAAAGAGGAGACAATTGCTGTATGGAGTGAATATTGCAGCATACTATAAAACCCTGCCTGTAACCCCGTGGTATGGGTTTTTCCATGTATTTCTTATTTGGCTTGTATTTTTCACCTGTGTAGGTACAGGAATATAAGAAGTTCAGTTCAGGCTGTGTAATGCACACAGATAAAACCAATCTCTGTTTTGAAACAAGTCCTAAACTGAAATTCACTGACTGTGGCAAGGATCTGGTACTCAAGATGTTTTAGTATTAGGATAAAAAGGGCTTCTGCCTGCAAACCATGTAAGAAACACACTTTGCCACAGAGTTCTATGAAAAACTTTCCACAAAATAATCTTAAAAACAAATTTCTAACCAGGATTTGTCTAGGGAGACAAGTGGAGTTTGAACTGAGCCACCATCGCTCCTTCTCCTGCTCCAGTTTCTCACACCTGAGGAGATACTGCAGCTGGGAAGCTACTCTCCTTGAGCTCTGTACATAGTCAGCAGCCAACAAACAATTACTTTAGAGTAATCCTATCTTCCATTCCTCACTTCTTTTATTAAGAGCCCACAGAAACGAAGTCTTAGTGAGAATCTTCTTTGTGGTGGTTCAACATCTGCAACTCACAGGGAGGCTTCAGTGGGTCACATAACAAAGGAGAACAAATTGTCTGGCTGTAGAAATAAGGGAGAATCAATTCTAGCATGGTGTCTTGGGGTGACTTTATGATGTGTATCTCCTATCATTGCTCTATGCCCAGACATGATTCCTGTGCCTTTCTGTGCCTTTAAGCTGAGCCCAAGAGAGGAGAGCGAAAAAGGCCAGACAAACTTTTCAAAGCAGTCTTTGCCTCAAGGTCACTACTCCTCAGCATTCTGCTGCTGTGGGGAGAAGAGCGGAGGAAGCACCCTTCCTGCTTTTTCCAGCCAGCTTTTTCAGCTCTTTTTCTTCAGAGAGAGATGGAAAGTTAAACTTTGTTTTTCTGGGACTTTGGTTTTGTTTCCTTCTCTTTTGGACTTGTTCAAACCACCAGAGCATCTGAACCCCACCAGGGGACCTTCCCCCAGCCTGGAGTGGGGCCCCCACGCCAACCCAGCTCCAAGGAAGAGAAGAGAGACCACACCCATCGAAGGGCTCTAAAATCTTTCAGGTTTTCTCTCCACAGTGAGAGGTTTCATTATTTAGCATTATTATTCTTTTCTTGTGTGTTTGTTAAATAAATAGTTTTTATTTTTCTCTTTCACATTCCTCTGAGGAATATTTCTTTCCTGAACCTAGTGGGAGAGGGGCCGCTATAACCTGCCTTCATTTGAGAAGACATTCCTTTTGGACATTTCCCTGAATTTGGCCCAAACCGGTACACATGGTTTGGCTTGGAAGGGACCTTAAAGATCATCTAGTTCCAACACCCTTGCCATGGGAGGGACACCCTCCTATAGACCAGGGTGCTCAAAGTCTGATCCAACCTGTCCTCGAACACTTCCAGGGATGGAGCATACACAGCTTCTCTGGGCAACCTGTTCCAGTGCTTCATCACCCTAAAAGCATAGTATTTCTCCCTACTATCATGTCTAAAACCACCCTCTTTTGATTTAAAGCCATTCCCCCTTGTCCTAGAACTACATGTGCTTGTAAAAATGCTCTGTACATGGTTTAGCATGAAAATAGGATGTGGTGTATGACTGAATTAGAGTATCCCTAATGAAAGGGACTAGTTGAACAGTATCTATAGCATATAACATATCTGTTGTGTATGGCAGGCTCCTCTAGCCAAATACTGGCACTACTGAAATCAGTCTGGGTTTTACGCCCATCTTCTGCAAGCCCCATGTGAATACTGCATGTTGGGAGATATTAACATTTTTTTAGTTAAGTGAACGGGCAACCTTGTGATTTACTAACATAACTAAGTTTAGTTATGTGAACTTTCACTTCTAGGCTGTAATTTTTCTCCCAATGCCTGGAGCCTATGAGAAAACACAATTTGCTGGAAACAAGTCTAAAAGCCTGAGCAAGTGAGGACTGGAACATACAAATAGTGTGTGTTTAATAAAAGAGAGGTGTTAGTGTGCTCTTCCAGAAAAAGATTACTGAAGAAGGAAAAGGTCTTTGAAGGCAGTATTTAATGCAGAATTGCAGTTTAAATGGGAAAGAGCATAGTGGGATAGATCAATAAATGTGCAGCAAACAACAAAAGCCCAGGTTCACAGAAATTCAAGGCAGAAGGAGACTCAAGAAATTCTCTAATCCCTGTGCACCACATCAGAAATAACTTTACCAAGCTTGTTCTCCACTGGTGTTTCTCTAACCTACAGTTTAAATCTTCCCTTGAAAGATAGCACAACTTCCCTGGTAGGTCTTGCTAGTGTTACAAGACCCGTAGGATTAGAATTTCTTTTCTTAAAATCTCCCAGTTGTTCTGCTGCAAATTGTAATTTTTCCCCCTTTTTTCCTCTGATGCATATCATGAATAATTGAGGAAGATGGTGTAACTAGAATGTGTCACATAGAAATAATGTATTCAGTCACTTCGCAGAAGGGAGAATTATAGTCCTCTGTAGGTGACTAGAAAGCCACCTTGAGGCTCTGAAATGTGAGAACCTTCCATGGTTGATAATTTTCTTCATAATGAAGAAATACATTTGAGATGCTTAAAACAACTATTTGTCTAGCCCCTCAAGCACTCTGCTCTTCAAGCCCTGTCTTCTGCAAAGATTTTTCACTAAGTAGTAATGCACTGGATTTCCCAACCATCTGGAGAATTGTGACAAAGCCAGATACTGTCATTATTGGTAAAAAAAAAGCCTATCGTGTCACACAGTCTGGTCCAAACTCCTGGCTAAAGCAGGTTTGCCTAGAGCAGGTTGCACAGGATCATGTCTTCACAGGTTCTGAGTATCTCCAGAGAAGGAGATTCAACAACCTCTCTGGGCAGGCTGTTCCAGTGCTCTGTCACTTTCAAAGTAAAGAGTTTTTCCTCATATTCAAGTGAGACTTCCCATGTTTCCATTTGTAGTCATCTCTTCTTCCGTTTAGGGCCCAACTCTCACAGCACTTCTTCATAAAAGATGCTCCAGTCCCCTACTCATCTTCATAGCTCTCCACTGGATTCACTCCAGGAGTTCCATGTCTTTCTTGTCCTGAGGAGCCCAGAACTGGGCACAGTACTCCAGATGTGGCCTCACTAGGGCTGAGTAGGGTGGGAGGGTCACCTCTGTTGACCTGCTGACAACGGTCTTCCTAATGTATCCCAGGATACCACTGGTCTTCTGGGCCACAAGGACACACTGCTGGCTCATGGACAGCTTGTTGTCCACCAGAACCCCCAGGTCCTTCTCTGCAGAGCTGCTTTCCAGTAGATCAATCCTTAACCTATACTGATGCATGAGGTTATTCCTCCCTAGGTGCACAACAGGACTATTGCAATTATTTTTCTGCTAAGGTGTCCTTCTATTTTCATATCCATGACTTTTTTACTCTTATGTGCTTCTGTAATGAATAAATTCCCATAATCTAGTCACAGACTTCTTGTCATCTCCTCTCTCTGAGGATGTCTGTCAACATGACTTAGTGGTGTGTCTCTTTAAGTGACATTCACCAAATGAAGCTGGTGAATGCTGGAAGCAATGGTGAGTCCAAGATTCAGCAGGAGACACCAAAGGGACAAGATAGGACTGAAAGAGGACAGGCAATCACAGTGGAAAGAGCCATCCTTCCCCCTCAGAAAAAGATTATTTATTCAAGAGTAACCAGAGAAATGTCTATTCAGATTGGAGCGGCTATTAAATACTCTGAGCCTGTTAAAAGCGAAAACTTGGCTAGTGAAATAGAGAGTGGCTTGAGTTGCCCCCTTGCAAGGCAACAGGAAATGCTGCTGCTCCCAAAAGTGGCAGCCAAAAGCCCCATGGGCGCTGGGTTTTCTTCTGCTACCGAAGCTGAACTTGTGTCTCCGCTGCTTCTGGGGGAATTAGAGGGGCTGGGGCAGCAACTGCTGCTTCTGGAAGGAACTGAAACTCCCTGGCAGCAGCTGCCTGGCAAAGAAAACAATGAAGCAGCTCTGGCAAAGAGTTCTGTAGCCATTGCTGTTTTACAGGCTCCCTTCCTCCCCAGCAGTTTGCTTTGCTGTGAAACTCTGCCCTGTCTAAACCTTGAGCTGTCTGGGAGAAGGAGCCCAGGCATGACCTGGGAGTGAGAAGATCATATACCAAGATGTAATTAACTGAATGCATTCCTTCTGCTGTGGTTAGAAGGGACAGCTCCATCCCAGCTGCATTTCATTCCTCTATTCATTGCAGATCTGGATTTTGCTGAGAGATTCCACTAAGCATTGTGTACATCTGCTTTAAGCAATCTTCAGGAAATACATCATTTACAATTTGTGCTATTCCATTACTATTCCTCCTCATAATTTGCCTGAGTCCCTAATGTCTGCAGTCATAACTCAAAAGTCCCACTGTGGCAGGCAATGAAGAAATAATCCCTGCCTGAAAGAATTTACCATCTAAATATTTTCTTATTGAAATCAGTAGCAAAATCTGATAGAAGAAAAGCTTCCTTTCTCCATGGAAGCAAACAGGGGACTAACAGAGAGCATGAGGAAAGGACAGACCATTACCATTAGTGGGACAGTGTTTCTGTGTCTTGCCATTGTTTCAACACACTGGCACAATACCTAAGTGTTCCATACATTTCAGTAAGGTATATCCACAACATCTTTCACCCCTTTTCTCAAGATTTTCTTCATTGTCAGTGCTCTTCTGAGATTAATGTTTTTTGCATTTCATCCTTTTTGTGATTTTTCAGTTTCTATTGTTCTTTCATGCACAAAGACCCAACCACATGAGATTCAGGACACTAACTGATGATGATGATAAGGGAAAAAACAAGCAAACAAAAACCATCAAGCTGAAGGCCAGCAGCATGAACAGCACAGAGAGCTATTTCCTCCAGAACGTAGGTGTTCTGGCTCCAGCACACAGAATGGAACCCAAATTACCCAAATTGTGTTTGAAGTCTTGACCTCTGCCACACATCCACCTCTGTTTTACAGCAGGGGTTAGCAGCTATGACATAAGTGCAATGGCACATTAGGAGGAAGCCAACATCCGCTTCTGGCCCCCAAACCAGATGCTGTTGATGTGCTGCACAGCATTTAAATTTAATGGGTTTCCACTAGCACATACACAATCAACTTGGAAAAGAACAACAGAAATAAGACAGTTCTGTCTGATCTATGTCTTATAGGTCACTAAATAAGGCTAGGAAATACTGGGAGAGATCCTGAAATACAGAGAGCTCATCCATGAAACTGATAAAGCAGAACTGTTCCTATCTGAAATACTTGTAACATAGAACTTCTGGAGGGGGAAGATACATACATACACAGAGGTGCACACACAAGAAAGGTATTAAAAAAATTAGTGATAGGTTAAAAATATCTCTCCTATCTGCACAGCTCATTCATCTCCAGTGGATGTAGACCCTCTGTATTATGGCAAAATAGCTGCCCTGACACACATGGTCTTGCTAAGGCTGCAGAAGTGTTTTTTTTTAACTTGCTAGCTTAGGAAAAAAGTACTCTAGTCATTCTCTGGCAAAGTGCAGTATATCTAATTTTGTTAAATTCCAAAACATACTGTACACCAAAGTACTTGTAGGTGTAAAGGAGAATGTCAGGGATGAGTCAAAAATTAATACCTAAATTATAAAGTGTGAAATGGGAATTGCAGTCCTAAATATCACTTTAAGAACTAGGAAGTATTTACCTAGTCTAAAGCATTACTTGCATTGTTATAGGCAAAATGCTGCTTCTTTTAGTTACAGGGGATTCTTTTAATAGTCTCAAGCTTGGGCAGAAAGATGCATAGGGTGGAGGACAATTTGCTGAGACCTTTACAAACTTCAGCAGAACTCTTATTCATTGCATCACTCACTTCAGTCATACCTACTTCCACTGCTCTGCAGAACAAGACTGAATTTAGGATGGTACTTAGAAAAATAGATGCTTGACTAGTTTATTTCCTTCAAACATACCACTTCTTTCACTATTGCACTGCAAGATTGTCAGATGAAGTTTTCCACTTTGACCAATCTGACCCTTCAGTTACTTCATTGTCTTGTTTTTCATACATCCTTACAAAACTTTCTTTTGCTTTCTTAAACAGACAGACATGTCTACCTTACCAGTAATCTTAACAAACAAACAAAAAAAACCCCCTCTGTGAGGCTGTTAGTGCTTCCTGCTTTTTCATTTTTATCTCTTGCCTCTTACATTCAATTGTCGACTCTGCGTCAGGATCGCTTCTTTCCTGTGTGCATAGAATCCTAAATATGTACATGGAGCTTTTAGATGCTTGGTTAAAAATCCCCAATAAATAGAGCATAAAAGACTACAGTTTTAATCAGCTTGTAATTTTCTCACTGTCACTAAGCACAACACCTCGTAAAGGCCTGAGGATATTTTTTTTAAAACATAGTTGTAGAGACAGTAATGATGTCTCATTTGATTCATAGACTAACATGTGGAAGCAGTTCTAGCAACACTCAAACCCAAGTTTCAGCTGATTCTTGGAGCTTTACCAACTAACTTCTATTTTAATAATCAGTGCCCAGTGAGTCCAGTGCTGCTCAAACCACATGATTCAGCAACTGATACTTTGCACTGCTCATTAGCTGGTGACAAATAGGATATGAAAATAAAACTTTGGGAAGCAGACTTAAATAGACTTGTCAATTGGTTATAGAGAGCCCTGCCAAAAAGTGAGTTTATTTTTATTAAAAGAAAAACTAGGTTCATCAGAGAAATAGCTCCAGAGACCAGACTTCTGAAAACCCTGCTTTTAAATCAGGGTTTAACCCTCGATAGCTACGCACATACATATTTTTAATAGAATCTACTAAACATCACTTCTTGACATCAGCCAGCTCAGACTCACTGTATTCCAAAGTAACCATTTCATATTTTAGCATCTTCAACAAGTCTTAAGATGACTTTAGCTCTATTCTTGACTGTTTAGTCCTCTGCTTATCAGAACATAATTACTAAAGACGGTGCTTCTTTGGTCTTTTGGCACGCCACGTTTTAAAATCAGACTGCTTCAAACTGCACCCACCCTACCGAATCCACCTGTTCAATCTAGTGTACCCCTCCTCCCTCAGAACCTGGGCAGTGAGCCAAACCAACTTCTCCCTCAACATTCGGACAATGAACCAGAAACAACAGGGATGAGAAATCCACAGGTAAGTTACTGTCCTTGTGATTCCCCTAAATCCTTGAAAAAGTCAGACCATGTTTATGGCAGAAGGCTCAAGGTCTCCTTTGTGCAGCTTTTCCTCTGTAGTTTGTCATGTTTTCCTTCTAGCTATTTCTCATAGAGACTTATTTTGCCATCCCTTAATGCAACTTGCTTCATCTAATATGTGGTTGGGTCAGATAAACAGCCCTCTAGATACAACTCTATTTACCAAATCTCTGCTATAAAGACTGGCATGTAAAGAAAATACAGAGAATTTCTTTCTATAAAGAAAAGCGACTAAACAAACTGAATTGATACCAAGAACATGTAAATGAAATGCAGAAAGTAAAGCTAACTGAATGCCCGTAAGGATGCAGACTGCTGCACTTTGAATATACTAAAATACAGAATATTTACAAGAACCCTGGCTAAGGAAGGTGTTGCAACTCTATAAACTTCAAAATCTAAAAGCTTGTATCATCAGTCTGAATGTTTTGCTATGATTTTTCTAAACAACCTAGCACATCTATCCATCAGTGCACTTGGTGATGAGTATGATAGTCAGTCCTATAAAACCAGGTAGAACAAGCAGTGCATTATGGAACAGACTCACTGTGGTTGAGTAATCTAATGGCAGCAGCAGAGATGGTCATTCAGTTAAATTTTGTGATTCTGCTTTAAGCCTATGCCATAGTTATCGCTGAGCATCTCACAAACAAGCCAGTTCACAGTATAATATTCTCAGCAATTAATGAGTTAGCACCTATATAATTACAAGAGCACAAATATTTCCTTTTATTTGTGACTGTGCCAACTACAAGCTCATAAATGCTGTCAAAGCATCTGTCAGCATCTTACTGAGGGGGCAATCCACAGCGAGAACTAAAGAAAATTGAGGTATTCAAGGTTTATTCAGGTGTTACAATAAATGGTGGCAAGATAGCTTCACCAATATGAACAATCATGTTAAAGGAAAATTTTTCAAAATCTCTATGGCCAATTTTAATTTTATTGTTTTCAGATACAGGAAGAGGATTGAAACCCCAAGGAGTTAGAAAGAAGAACATGGACTGGAATCTAATGTTAGTAGTGACATTTCTACAGCAGTGTCAAGGGAATCTTGCATCTCTGAAAGAGGTCAAAGTCACTAAGATAAAAATTTCAGCCTGTGATAAATTCTTGCACAAAGAGTGATAGAAATTACTCCTGGTGAAATTTTCTCAAATGGGAAGGCATGATGTGAAATAATTAGGTTGATTAACTTTATGTGAAGTGTGGCTTCTAGTAAGATTTGGGGACAACAATATGTACCTTTATAATGAAAAATGCCCATAATAAAGAACCAGAGAGAAAACCTTTAGCACTCTCTGTCTGCAAGTAGGAAATGCAAGACATCTCCATGTAGAGAGCTGCAAGGGAAATCACAGGCCATTTCAGATATAGGCTCTCACGAATATCTAATTATTAGACAGACCCATAGTGAAGTAGGGGCAGACCCACTCTAGTGAAGTAGCAATTCACTCTACTTTTCTTCTTTAGCTGTGACACGTACGAAAATTTGTTGTTCGTCTACAGCAAGCATATTTATAAATGGGTGCTATCATTTTTAGTAACGGGGGAAAAAAAGCAGACTGGGATTTTATACCTGAGAATTCTGTGTGACTGAGTATACCTCCTTCCTTCTCACCCCCAAAATACCAAGACTGGCAAATTGGGACAAAAATTCAGACAAGTATTCAGAGTGTCATGTGGAAACCCATTTTAGCATTAAAAGAATATACCTTACAGCCATTAGCAAAAGGTTGCCTCTGCTGGCAACTCTCAATATATGTTCAGAGTAGTTAAATTAACCCTCAGGACAGGACTTTTGGATCTGACTTTAAAGTACAAATCTTCAAGAACTGAATAGCTAATTTTCCCTGCCTCTTCTTTTTGCCTTTCTGCTTCCTTTTTAGCATGCTCTCATCAAGTCTTCTGCTTCCTGTCAACAATTAAAGAGTTCCAGATGAGGAAGGGTCTGCTTCAAATGACGTGCCATATTAAAAAGAAGAAGAAAGTGTTACTAAACTCTTTTTAGGAATGGAAAAATTGATTTTTTTGTTCACAAATCAAAAGCAAAAGCGAGTATTAAAAGAAGAGAAACAAAATTTCCAGTATCTCATATGCTGATGAAACAAAAATGTTCAGAGAATGCTAGATATGGATGACCTTAAAAAAACAGCAATGAGAAATAAAAATTAAAGTGGATAGATTTCATATTTGTCACAATAGAAACCTGGAAAAAAAATTCATAGTCTAAGTGCATCTCAGATTTTGTATTTAGTTATAGAAACTGAGCTATTGCTGGAACAGCAGTCTTTACTTGCTTCAGAATAACAGAGGAGGAAGAGAAACAGAGAGAATTAAATGCATTTCACTTCCCTGATTCTGAGTTTGGGTTACATACTGCATAATTTCATTTTGGCCTGAAAAATATATTAATATCTGGAAACATATAAAAGCCTTCTTTGCTTCTATCGTCAGCAAAGTAGGTTATCACTAGTTTTTAGATAACAAGTATTTCTGCTGCATGAAGTATGCTGAGACTTTATTTAAAACTTGTTCTCTTTTCCATTCTATTGTCCTGGCCCCTGACAGCTCTCTACCAAATGTCCCTGTTTCATAGGCTTTATCTTGATAACACCAACATGCAAGGGAGATTTAGATAGGCAAGTGGATTCATTGACACTTATTATTAAAGCAGCCTATACCAACTGAAGTTTTAGGTAATTATTTCAATATTTTCTACATTATTGTTATGATAACAACTATGAACATATTCAATCTCTGCACTGTTTGACAAATACAGCATTTTAAACTGAACGTTGCTTTTCTTTAATAAGATGTCATAAAATATGCATACATTGTCTCTATTACCAGTATTAATGTAGCACATCTCTCCTGGTTCTCCCTTTCTTATTCTAAATTTTTGCTTGATATTACTGAGAAGCATCAATACTTCTGCAAAGGCTGATTACCATGCAGTGACTTGACAGACGTGTTGGAAGGCAGAACTAACAAATTTCCAGCATACTACTAGATTATGCATTTCTCTCTGTGCATGCAAAAAGACATCGTTGTTCACGTACCTCTGATACTTCTGTTGATACTTCTGTCAACATCTGTTCACAGAAGTGGCTATTGGCACGCACTTATCTGAGAATCACTATGCAAATATATGCAACTGCAGTGAAAGAAATCCCTAGAAGATTTGAACAAACCCATTTTATCACAATAAAAATGTTGAGGTGACTGACAGGTCCATTGTCACAGCCCTTACAGAAGCTGCCTGCCTGTTTTTTCCACTCTTAAACAGAATATTATTTGAGTACAAGAAGCAGTACTGTGAACATAGCAATTCCCACTTCTGGTAACATTTTGCTTGATCCTTGTTTCATTGTAGAGCAGTGGTGTTATGTCCTCAGGGAAATCAGGCCTGGACAATGAAGGTGATATGAAGTTAAAGTGATAGTGCCATTCACCAGAAAGGACAGGCTCACTACTGTTAGACACTGTTCAGGACACCAAAGAAGAATCCTAAAATGACACCCTTAATTACAATCAACTCTCCATTTATACTCATGGAGGTATGCAAAAGACAAACTGGTGTGGTCCAGATGATGCCTTCTTAGCTACTTATTAATGGTGCTGATTCAGATGCTTGTGCTGAAGGCCCAACCAGGATAGCTGATGAAATGCAGTACTCTCTAGTGTCTGATTGGCCTGAGCTAAACTGCTTAGAACAAGAGGCATTGCCTAAAAGTGTTCTTTGCAACAAGCTTCTCAGTTATTACCCCCTTCCTTGCAGCTTTTCTGAGAGCCACACATTAGCAGGTGAGTTTGAAGCTGGAGTGAAAGTTTTATTTGCTATTCTATATCCTCACACTTGACATTGGAGAAGAAAAAACTGGTGTTCTATATTCTACAGCTGTCTGCCTCCAAGGTTTTGGTAGCTCATACAGGTACACAGGCAAAAGGTTGACAGACACATGGTTTTTGCTATGTCTTCCTCCCTCTTAACAGTGCATGCAACATAAAGCACAGTTTTTCCCAGCATTTCACCTTTACCATGGCTGCAGCAGACAGAGTAAAGATGGAAATTCTACTGTTTACTTTGAGAGATGGAGGGACATGTACTGAGTCCAGTAGTGCACAGAATTCTATGTCCTAAAATGCTACTTGACA
Organism: Aleadryas rufinucha; assembly: GCA_013397815.1. Lineage (NCBI taxonomy): Eukaryota > Metazoa > Chordata > Aves > Passeriformes > Aleadryas > Aleadryas rufinucha. The sequence goes on along the minus strand of VZTH01014960.1, from coordinate 238,367 downwards.
GTGGCAAAGAGTGAGCAGCTCCTTAACCCCCATCTCTGCTCTCTCTTTAAAAATGTGAAGGGCTGCTACTGTGGAGCCTAGTTTTTCAGTTCCAACATTAAAACAACTTGTTTAGAGATCCTGCTTGATAATGAGTCAGCTGCTTCTATGCTGCATGTTGTACATACAAGCATAAGTAATCTTGCCTTCCCATCATACAGTGTCAAACAACAGGGGGCTAAAGCAGTAGCTTAAGACATGGGCTTAAGCAAAGGCAGCCCCCCACTTTAAAAAGCAGATTAAGCATGCGACAGATGCTTTGCGATAATTTATGAATAGCGTACGTTGACCTGATTTTTATGATGCTGATTGTATGATTATGTTGGCTTGATTTAATTAGAAGGCACAGACAAAGCCTGAAATACTTGATAAATATAAGCTACCCACTGATAAACACCCCTGGGTCAGTTTGAATTCTCAGCTGCAGAGAGCCTATTTCTGGGCTCCAGGCAAGCTGCTGGAATATCTTTGGTGAGTTTGAATGCTGAGATTAAAACAACTCCAATGACTATGCAAAGGACACATGAGCAATATGCTGTAAAGTTAAGTGGATTGTCATAGAGGGTCAACTGTTGAAGGGAACTTATATCACCCTGCCCCCATGACACCTTGGGGGATAAAAAGATATTCTGGAAAGGCAAAACACCTGAAGTCAATTTTCCCTACTTGTTTTGCTCTCTACCACTGATACCGATTTAGGACATCTGCATGTTCAAGATAAATCTGTAGATGCATGATAAATCATGTAGATGCATGCAGTCTCAGTCTCTCACAAAGTATCACAGCCTTTGGCTCAGAGGGTATAGAAATCCTAATATTCTGCAGCAAGTAAAGACACAAACCCTTGCATGAAGAGACTGAGCTCAGAGGCACCAGATGTAGCTAGCTCTAGTTGTTATAAATAGCAGCCTAAAGTTTCATGATTAAAGTAATCTGCCCGTCACATATGGAAACTTTGAATGCATTCACAAACATGAAATAATCAACAGGAGTTCATTTCCTTGCTGTTGGTCTGGTATTGTAGAAGACCTGCCTATGGGGCAAGACCATCTGGGGAATCCCACACAGGGCCAGGAAGGAGGGACTCACAGTTCCACAGTTCCTAATCAGTAGGGAGACAACATTCTACTCTAGTATGTCAGAACATTTTTATCTCTTTGTAACACAGAGAGGGACCTGTTAGGATATGATGAGGTTTGACAACCCTTATAGCTGAGCTTCTGTGTGAAACAGCCTGTGCCCAGGGGAGTGAAGACAGGCAAAGAAGAAAACAGAATACATGCCCAGGTAAGTTCCTATTCGGTTTGCAACTGTGAGGCAGACTTTGACATGCAAACCCACAAGTATCCTGGGTCCAATAACACAGAGAAAGGCAGTGGAGTACTTCATATGGCAAAGTTCCTGGCCAGTTCAATGGGGTCAGCAGTTCCCCTGAGAACTCTTGATATTTCTGCCATTGCTTCTTCTAACTTAACTCATCACAAGACCCTTTTGCCTGCATAGCGACGTTCAATCTCCCACAGTCAGTGAACACGTACCCCTTGTACATATCAGAAATTTGACCTTCAGCCTTATCCAGACTTCTGTGTTCATCACCGCATCAGTACCTGGCAAATAGCTCCATTCAGACATTCCCTTGCTCCACCATCACAGACTGATGCCTTGCTGCTGACATCGACACACTGCCTCTCTTGCTGCTCTGCTCACTCACAGTTATCCATTTGCTGGAATAACCTTTCTAAGCCAGCATATACCCTGACATTTGAAGGATTGTACAGGGCAGTAGGTTATAGAGGTAAAGTGTTACTAATGTTTCCTGCAACATCCAGATCATAGCTGGACAAAATTTTTGTTTGAAATGAGAAAGATTCTATACAGAATTACAGAAATATTTTTTTGCAATTTGGGTCAATTTTGCCAAAATGTTTATTCTTAAAAGTAGCTGTCATTGGGCTGGGGGTTGTATGATATGCAAAAAAGGTAAAAACATTGTACTTGGACATTTTTGATAGTAAGGTTATTTTGCTTTTTAAGCACTAAACAACTTATCAATTTAAAATTACTATCAAAATGTATTTAAAAATTATTCTGAAAACTCAAATTGAAAATATGCCTTTGTTTCAGACCAATCAAGACAACTCTTCACCACAAGTGGTTCTTTTTAGTCCTTAATTCTATGATTTTCTGTTTAAATATTCATCATCTCAAATCAAAATGACTTCTTTCTCTTCCTATGTCTGTCAGAAAATCTTCTTCACATTTAGCTGTAATCCTGGACCCAATTAAAAGATTATTTAAACGTGCCCTTAATTCTGAGGCTGAATTAAATACCTGTTCAGATTCTCCACTGAATAACGATGAATGCCAGGTATGCTGAACTGCTAAACCTCCCCAACCCTTTCTTCTCTTCACCTTTTCTACCTAGGACTTTTCTTCATTGCTCAGTGGGAAAAAGAATGACAGCATGTTAGAAATTGAGAAGAAGCCTCATACATTCAAAGATGCTGCTCCTGACCTTTTGGTCAGCAGAGAGAGAAAATAGAGCAACATCTACAAAACTTCTGTATTTGGAAACAACGTAAGTTCTTTTGGACACCTGATAAGTTCTTCCGCTCCCATCTTCCTAAAGAGGTATTATGTTTGATCTAAAGACACAGAAACAAGGACTGAATAAAAACCAATAGAACAAACATTTAAAAATGGGGTATTGTCCTTACAGAAAGCATCTGCCCAATTAAATTACCATTATTTCCCCTTCCCCCTCCAGCTTTACTGTATACAAATAGAATAAACAATCAAATTCACACTGAAGTCCAGTACGTCATTTTTCTGTAGTTCAAACACGTTTCAGAACAGACTAGGCTCCATTTGTATATACATATATTAAAAAAAGGAACACATTTCAAAAACCCCCTCCATGTTTCAAGCTGCTTATGTCTTATACATACACATACATTTCACACATCAGGGGAACAAGCATGCACAACCAACCCCAAGCAGTTAACTCCTAGCACCCTTCCTTTGTTCAGCTCCCACAAATTTCTGTTGCTGGTGGGTGTAAGTCTTTTGAACTTCTTGAAAGAAAGAGAAAACTGTAGCTCAGTGTGTTTAACCATGTGCTTTCCCAAGGCTGCAGGCAGAACTCGAGAAGGAGCAATACCAACGTGTGGTGGGCAGCTCACAGCATTCCCTAGGGTTTTCTGTTTTTTCTGCAGTTGTTTACCAGTTTCAGTGGGACAAACAATGGGATCCCGAGTATCTGTGTGCCTCAGATATCACTCAATTAGCTTTACTCAGCAACAAGAGGAAGAAGAGTACTTAGAGCTTTGCTCTCTGGGGTGAAAGTTGAAACGAGCTGGTTCAACCAGAATGCTGGAAAATGTGCCCACTGCTCTGCACGAGGGAAATGCCTCTCTGTAAGAGGTGCTGGTTGTATTCCTCATACCTACCCTAGCTTTTAAACACTGTTAAATATACCTCTCTTGTTAGCTTGGAAGGGCATGCCTCCTACAGCTAATGCCTTGTAACAATATTGACAGATGCAGTCGTAACAACTATTGCATGGCCAGAGAAAGAAAGGAAACTACTGCCAACCTGACAGCAGTATAGAAGTTTTCAAATGTTATGTAGTTAGAAGGAAAAAATTAGTTTGAAGAATAGATGAAATTTAAGAAATGGGATAGGAAAATCTAAGGAGGCCACAGCCAAGAATGTGTAAACAGGAAAGGCTCTTTAGAAGAGAATACAGAAACAGACAACTACCCAGCAAAGTAGAAGAGAGCTTTAACTTGTATTTGCTACACCCAGATATAGCAATAAAATAAACACCTACCTCATTAAATCAGATTCATAGAGCACTCAAGAAATTCTGCTCCTGCTTGGTCAGAAAGGAACACATAAAATCTCTATAACACATTTGTCTAACCCAAGATCAAACTGCCAAACTGATGAGCAAACAGAAAATGCATAATCTTCAGAAACCCTACCCACCCTGCTCCTGTAACAAACTAGGTAAGGACAACCCACTCTGACCAGATGGAAACCATTGCTCTTCTCCCTCAGAAATCAGCACCTGGGTAGCCTCCTTTAAGCCTCCTTAAGCTCTCATGGCAGGTGAGAGCCTTTGAGAGGTCAGGGGTTGCCAGGAGGCCAACTAAGGGAGAAGGACAAAACAATGTGTGTGATAAACGTCTTCCCGTTATATCCCAAGGCTGCATATTTGGTTTTCTCAAGTTGAGAAGAGAAGGGAGGTTGGGCCATGCACTGCTCCCCGGGGAAAGGCTGCTCTGCCAGCCTGCCTCTGACTCACTGTTGTGACATGTGGTATTAAAGCTTAGGTAGTTTGAAGATCAGTGGAACAGAGTATTTAAAAACCCGTTATTTCACCTGTTCATTTGATTTTTAAATAACTGTGTTAATTCTTATTTACCACATCAGGCCCCTGAATATACTGAGCATTATTCCAAGTTATTGTAACCTTCCCTCTTAAAATGGATTTAAGCCATTATGGTCTATCACATAAATCCTTCTTAGTTCGTGGATTATTGACCTGATAGGCCCAAACTGCTCCATCTGTCCTTTTAAATGGGCACAAATGCTGTGAGTGTTTATTGCTTTCAATCCTATTATTTGCAAAGTGCTTTCTTCCTCTGTCTCCATGTGTGTGCATGTGTGTGTGTGCTTAGTATTCAGGGACAATTTGTTGTCAAATTATTGTCTACACTCTTTTAAATATAGGGCCTTCCAGTGCAAACTGCCCCCATACAGTAGCAGAAGTGAATGTACTGCTACTTGACTTGGGAAATTAAGCTGTTGACTTAGAGCCAGCCTTTGAGAGTGACGTAAAAGTTGATAGACCGGAAGAACATTTGAAAGTGAAAAGGGACTCCCTTTTGAAATGTTGATGTGAAGCAAGTCTGAGTTAATGAAGCTTTTATAGTAATAAAGTTACTTTCAGATATCTGCTCTAAGTGGTTCTTTTGAAAGAGCTAAAGTGATGCTCTAAGGGACATTTCATTCATCTGAAGTGAAAACAGGAGTAAAATAGTTTATTACATGTTGATATGTGTCAGGGTGAGAGTATGCAGAGAAAAACAGGCATTTTTCATTGGTCAGTGTCTGTGGGTCAAATAATTTACCAAGACTGAGTTAATAATTTTGATGTGTTGAGTCAAATAATTTCTGATGGAAGTTTTAAAATGCTATGAAAAGGTTCCCTGTGCAAGGAAGCCTGTTCTTTCCTGTCCCAAGGGTATTCTACACAGTTATTACTGTTAGGCAATGTACTAAAAAACCTGGAGACCAAATATGAAGACAAAAATCTGCAAAATGTGGCTGCCACCTTGGCCTGATGGATTTCATAGCTGCACTTCTGTCCTCTTTCTATGTGTGAGCCACTCTACCCGGCACCAGGAGGCCAGGCCATGCAGAACATGTGGATGTGGCTTCCCAGTATGCAGAATGCTTAGCCTCTGACATGGCTGGATTCTCTTTGCAACAAAGATTAGTGGAAAAGAGACAGTCTAGCAAGTCTGTTCTGAATGGTATTTAAAAATCTTACAGAAACTAAAAAAATACTTTGCAGATGGTCTGTAATAGCTTTTGTATACAAAAATAGACATGTCTTAGGTCTGACACGTGGTAGTGAGTGGTTTGTAACTGGCTTATACTCTTTTATAACATATGTATGCAAGGGACACAGTTGTTTTTTCTGGGATGGGGAAACTCACCAAAGTAGGAGGATATTTTTGGCAAGCTATTTTTGCAGAAGAAATGCCAGGTGCCAGCACCTTCTCAAATCCAGAGCTATGGCCAAAATTTGAGTGAAGCTGTGAAATACCTTTGACAATACTGTTTCGTATATGATGATGTTATTTTAAGTATACGTGTGTGAACACTCAAGAGCTCAGTCCATTTACTGCCTTTTTTTTTTTTTTTGGCTTATCTAAGTGATTTATTTCTTATTTTTAAGGCATCTGGACCCCCTGACCCATCCATTATTGGACCATTGACTCACTGTAGGATTTACCAGTGACTAAATCTTGTCCTAAGCAGAAAGCTTGCATAAAACACTTACTCCTTGAAGTGGAAGTAATTGCATCCTGGGTGCTCACACTTTGTTTCGGCAGGGAGAAAAGTGGTGGCCTCTGGAGACAGTTCACCAAGCAGTTTTTAGGAGAGGGCATCAGCTTCCCTGGCTGAAGCAATTGGAAATTCTACCCTGTAATACAAATTCAAAGCAGAAGTTTGAAGTATTTAGGAAACTTTCACTTCCCTTTTATTACCAAACAGAACAGTTATTTTTGGGGATGGGCACTTTTAATCCTGCCATGCTGGATACTTAGCATAATGGAAAAAGAGAGTGATCCAGATGTTCAGCTGCACCTTGGGCAACTGTTTTTGCAACACTTATGAAATGCTGATATGCATAAAGATATGGAAGACAGTGATAAAGAGCATTTCTGCAGCATTAAAAGTTAAAGCTTTGCTCTCTGAAATGTAAGCAGAACGCTACCTAGCATTCTGCACATATATCCATAAGCTTTAGGATGATGTCTAGAATTCCAAGTGAATATGGTTTCCTTATTATATAGTATTAACTAGCATTTTTATCCTACAGAAGTGGAAGCTGAGCATCTGATAGAGGAGCATCTAAGAAATAAATCTGTGCATATATGTTTCATTTTATGTATATAGTATGTACATTAAAACACACTAAAACTGTATGTAGCAAATTTTACCCACAGTCACCCTAGGTACCAATAGAATATATTTAACACTGAGACATTTCTAGGAAAAATCAGTAAATTTACATTTGTCCCTGCTTAGGCTCATTGAATTACTGAGATGAAATTACCCCAAACCCTTTTTTTCAAGTGGTTTCTCTGCACCAAACACAGGGTTTCCATCAGGGAAAGGGAGCTGGGCTTGCTAGAGAAAGCTTAACTCCATCACCCTGAATGAATGTGGAGCCAGAAGGGAACCTTTCCAATGCTCACTGTTTCTGTTTTAACATTTCAGTCACCAGGAGGAGTGAGAAGACTTTAGTGTATTACTGGAAACGATTCATTTTATGAACTGTACCAATAATGTGGCTTATATTCTACTTGGTGACTAAATTGGTTTCTGAGTTTATATTCACAGTAATCAGTTTTATCTAGTTAGGCTATAAAACTGAACTTATTAATCAGGCACTAGTGAGGATGGGGTTTTGAACAAGGTTTTTAAAGCTATTTTAGTAGCTAGAACACTGTTTTGGCGCTGGCTTTAATACTGTCTTAAAAATCTGATCCAAAGAATTATGAAGGCTGAAGGAACAAAATCACTGCTGTAGTATTTTATTAAAGCAGCTCACATTATACTGAAGGCTTGTAAACTGGCCTGTTTCTGTAAAAGCCGCTCTTCTGCCTCTTGGTTTGATAGACTAATAAAAAAGAAGGGACATAGAGTAGACACTTGCAAGCTTTGGGACCAGGAGACTGAAATGTAAGGGGTAAGACAGTACCCATCCTTTGATAAGAAACTGGTCCATACAAGGGTTCACACATTCTTCTTATGATGAAGGGTATGAAACAAATGAAATTGCTATCCATAGGTCTTTCATCTTGAAACAGAGCAATGAAAACTCAAGTGGTGGTTATAGTCTCGAAGCCCACCACTAGCTGGGAACATTACATAGTACAGGTCTCGTTGCCACCTGGAATTCTTTTAAGCTATACTGTATTTACATGATGTCATTTAAAAGGGAAAGAATGATGAATGCTCAATTAATTGTAAAATCAAAAACACACAGAGGAAATATCTGACTATTTTAATATACATATATGAGTGGTCTTCATGGCTGCATAATTGATTTTAACATTAAATAAACCAGTTCTCCAGGATGGGCCAATTCTACTAAGACTTCATTAAAAATTTCATCCTGAGCCAGGTGGGAAGGCTGAGGCCAGTCAAAACCATTGAAAGCTGTGGGATATGATCACAGTGTTTGAATCTTAAAGCAATTCAAAGTGGAAGTGGTAGTGAATAAGCACTGGGGTATTTGGGTAACCCTAAGCCAGACTGGTAGGGGCTTTCATATACTGGAATGAATTCTGCAGCACCTATCTCCAGAAACCCTGAGCTCGGTGAATCCTGATGGGCTCCTGGCTAGGGAAGTTTGGCAGCCTGGGATGCACACACTTTATCAGTTCAGGGCTCTCTCCTCTTTTCTGTTGAATTTGGCTTCCATCACAGAGTAAGGCAACTAACTTCTAGGGTAGCTGAAATGTCCTCCATGCACCACTGGAAAGGTGAAAATACTCTGCAGGGTCACAGCTGACCCCAAATCACAGACACAAAGCCACACTCTGGCTGGATCTCTGCTTGTAGCCTGCAGGCAGAGTGTGATGGAGAACAAAGCATGCAGAGGAGTTTTATCAGGAGGATTTCAGATCTCCTTGTACCTTCTTTGTTCCAGGCAGTTACAGTGAGTTGTCCTAGAACACAGTGATGAGTCTGTGGAAGCCAAAACTGGCCCTTTTCCTCCAAACAACTTTGTTATTTCATTTTTTTTTAATCAGTAGAGTCTCTATAAGAAAACTTAGCATGACTGAGTAGAGCTTTCTTTTCAAGTAGTGAAAGTCAACACAATGTTCTGAAATCACAGCGAATATCAAATTCCTGACAACTTGATGGCATCTCCAGATGCTGAAATGAAATGATGCAGAGGAGCATAGATTATCTGATAAATATCTACACTGATCCCAAATGGTCCCAAAGGAAGAAGGTGTTCTAGCTTATGAGGACTTTACTGTGTTGCTCTCTATTCCCACAAAAGATGTGTCTGCCTATGAGCTCTGTGCAAATAAAAAGCACTGTTTACAGAAAGGATCCTTCTCCTTTTAGCTCTGCAGCAGCTGCAAATGCTGAGAGTGATCTTGTTCACCTCTTAGACACCAGAAAAACTTTTGTGGCAGAACTATCATACAGCTTTATGTTCATGTAGCACCTCCAGGACAGCTTTTCAGAAGAGGCCTGTGTGTGATTCCCTAATAAAAATGATGAGTGAATAATCATTGGCAGTATACATGCAAATTGGCTTTCCAAAACATGGAGCCACAAGACAAAGTTTATCAATCACGGGCACCAAAGCAATTGTGAGCAGTCCCCAGAGAATTAGTCCTCCAAGAATGCATGAAATCAATCTGACAGCCTCTGAAATATGCAGTCCAGTTGCTTATGTCCATACAATTATTCACCCTCTCACCATGGAGGCACTAAGGGATGCAGATTTAAAGGACTGTTTCAGGACTGAAACAGTCACTCTGCAGCAAGAAGCCAAGTAAAGCCTGATAATTATTTTATCTGTGCTGAACAACATTGTAAGCAAATTGCACATAATTATGACAAAATACCACCAACAACATGACAGTCTCCTGTTGTGTGCTGGGGCATTTGGCACACAGCACTGCCGAGTCAAATGTTTGTTCTGTTTCTGATGCTTGGTGTTTGTTTTTTTGTCTGTTGCTTTGATTCACACTTTTGCTTCAATAAAGACTTTTTATACTGTCATTGTGTACACTGATTTATGCCAGAGGATTGAACTTCAGTAGCCAGGGTCTCATCTTCATTCCTCACTGCAGGGACTGTTTCCTGTCAGAAGCTCTTTCCATTCCTTGGAAAGAGGAGACAAATGAGCCCAACCAGTGATACCCATGAGGGAACGGGGTACACACAGTGGGATGAAAGGCATGTGGAGATCCCTCCTCACAGGAGGGGAAGATCAGTTTGCTGTAAGGATTTGCTGGCAAACTTGTGCTATCAGACTTAGCTTTTGACATTCATGGCCTGGACTTGCTGGGGATTCTTGCACCACTGTTAAACCATGTGGCCCTTTGGGGGACTGATGGCCTGTTCCCATTTCGACCTTGCCAACAAGACCTTTTCTGTTGCCTTTGGTGGCAGATGGCAAAAGCTCCATGTAAGGAGGTTCTGTGCAGCAAGTGAGATGATCTCATCCCGTTTGACTAGTCTAAACCAGATGCAGATGAACTCTACAGATTTTTGAAGCTTATAAAATGTAGGCAAAACAAATGGCTTCAGATTTTAAGTTGCTTGCTTTGCAAAGTTTTCCTGCAGTAAGATAAAGGTAAAAAAATGGGCAACACAATTGCAGATGAAGTCTAAAACTGACAAATGCAGTGTAGTTCACAAAGAAAGTCACAAGAATGACTAAACAGTGCTAACAGTGTTAAAGCAGCATATTCACAATTTTCCTTGCAGGTGTAGCTCCTGCCCACAGAAAAAAAAAAAAGGCTTTAAAAATATGTGGTATATACTTAGCAACTGATCCTGAGAAGCAAGCCAGTCCTCAGTATCTTCCACATATTTGGAAATAGAGGTCCTTCAATTGATGAAGCCATCAGAAAGCAGAGGATTAATTAAGTACAAATTCTGTCTGGGCTTCTCCTTTTTCTGATCAGAAATTTTGTTCAGTTGCAAGACCTGGTTGTGACACTGGTCTTGCAACCCTATTGCTTTTGTGTCAGCCCATCTTGAGGAGCAGAACTAAGAATCACAGCACACGTGTGCCTTAGCTCTGTAGAAGTGTTGGTATGAGCAGATGTTCGGCAGGCTTTAAGTGCATGGCAGTGCAGCATTTAAGGCCTTAAACTTTCTGAGAGTTGAAGGGTGCCAAGAGGATGCAGGAGGTGGACAGGGAGCACATCCCCATTGCCTCTCTGATGGGGGAGGGCATACTGTACACGGGTGATGGCAGTGAGGGCATATGGACCCCTCACACACCACACCTCTGCTTCTGAGGTCAAGCCACTGAAGATCTGGGTGGAAATAAAGGGGAGATTGAAAAACAGTGCGATGCATGGCATATTTTTCAGAGGCGAGAACAAAAGCTGCTGTCTCTCCGACAAGGCAATGAGCCCTCTAGAGGCAGCTGCAACCAAAGCAACCCCAACCATGATGGTGCACCATGGAGGAAGAGCCCAGCCTGGTGTCCCAGGCCTTTGCACCCTCTCCAAGACTGCTCTCTCTCCCACAGCCCTTCTCTCTACCCCAGTCCCCCGGCACCCACCCTTGGCCCCTGGTAGTTACTCCCACTTTAGCCAGTAGTCTGGAGAAGTCCTGGAGAAATGAGCTGCATCTGGGCACAGAGACAGCAGCATTTAAGCCACTTTAAAAAGTTTGCAAAAAAGTTTGTCTGCTAGTACATTATGTATAGACGATTGACCAGTCCTCATCTTACATGGCATTTCTTTAAAGATGTGATATGAATTGAGGAAAATAGCTTCTCAGCTACCCAGTAATCCTTTCAGAGTCAAACTATGTTCAGGATGAATCTAATCGCAGCCCATCCAGGCTCTGGTAAGAGTTGTTAAGGACAGCAAGCACAACCACCCTTCCATGCATACAGGAATGGTCCAGGTATTGCCTGCCCCTTGGTGCTTCCCCCTCAAGAATGAGAAGGGAGTGAATAACAGCAGAAAACTGCTGGGGAGCAGCAGTGAGGGTGCAGGGTGTCAAGCAGGCTGCAGGGTAGCTTCAAACATAAAAGGTGTTAATTCCTCACTGTTAATGTTTAATTAAAATCCCAGGCTCCTTCCTTTCCTATCCTGGGAAAGCAGTGGATACTGTGGGAATGCTGTGATTTTAACCAGGCTGGTTTTCCAAGGGCTTCTGAAGCTGTGAAGCTGACTCATCTCTGGCTCCTCCGTGCTGTGGGTGAAGCAGCAGGCGGGGAGGCTCGATGTGCAGCCTCCCTGGAGCAGGGGCTGTGACTGGGGTCGTGACTGTATGCTGGTTGTATTTTATCGCTCTTGCTTCATTTTCAAGGACTTGGAACTTGTCAAAAGCAGCAGTTTAGTATATAAGAGAAGTTGTTCAGGCTTTGAAAAAACCCTCCAGGCACTTCTGTACACCTGTCTTTACAAGACGGCATAAAACCCTTCTGCAATCCCCCTCGGGAATGTGTTATATACCAGCTGTGGGCATTCAGCTTGGTCTGGAGAAGTACCTCGCATCTTTTCTCTGCTTTCTCTTCAAAGCTCTGAGTGATTCCCCTCTGTCAGCTATCAAACCACAATTTCACCAGAAGGAGAACCTTTCTTTTTTTATCCCTGTTTCCTCAAAGCCTTACGCTCTAAGATCAGCATTACAGGGCTAAACCTTAAGCCCCTCATGACAATGTCTATGGTATTAATTGCTGGATGATCTTGCCCCAGTGGTCTGCAAGATACAACAGCAAAATGGTTAGTGATTTCTCTTCTGAAATATCTAAGTCTAGGATGAGCATTTCCTATGTCCTTACTTTTCTTGACTAGATCTTAATTAAAAACCTAACAAAATTTCATAATTTGATTAAGAGACATGCAGTTAATTTCTTTGCACCACTGTCAGGTTCATCCATCCATCTCAGGCAAAGAAAAAAAGCATAAAAGAAGCTCCAATGTTATGCAGAATTACCCCTTATTATATAAGCCTCTCACAGGATATTTGTGGGATAATATGAAAAATAGCATGTATAAGTCTCTTACTAACAGTTTAATTTATTATGCACATTATTTTTAAAAGTATGATGGCTGGTTTAATTCAACTAAGAATATATGTTAGCTAGCCCTCACTTGGCTGCTTTTGGAGGAAAATCAAGGGAGGTTCTTGATTTTTTTCTTCCCCATTCCAAGTGGAGGCAAGAATTAGATGCATATGTTCTCAAAAAGAATGCAAACATATAGTTTAATTTAATCTCTTTGTTAAATTTTTTTTTTTTTTTTAAACTAATAAGACTTTTGGAATCAGCATTTCTAAGTGACTTAAGCCTACAGATTGATGCTTGGGCTGACATGTTAGCTAGGCAGGGGAGGGATGATTTATTCTTGGAAGTCTGTGACAGAACTGATGTAAAGCCTAAAAAAGATGTTTCTTTTATAAAGATGTTGGTGCTGTATAGGCAACAGTCCACACATTTCATCTGCTTGTTATGTTGTTGGTCTCTCACAAGCTACAAACCCCCACTGCTGTACGCAGTAGTAACAGCAATCCCTAGCCCACTAGCATCAGTTCCCTAAACACTTGTAATGCAGCCTAGTCCTAGACTGGAAAACACATAGCTGGCTGGTTTTTTTTCCCTCTGATTTTAAAATTTTGGCCAATGAAAACCTTGGTTTTCTGCATGCATTTTTTTATGGGGGATAAAGTTCCAGTTTAGCCAATGCCATCTTGAAGGAACAAAAAATTTACTTTTTGCTCTTGACTTTGTCTTTCAGGCTATAGAACTCTGAAGATCAGGGTAAATTTTTGTCTCAGCAAAGAGTAGAAAATAATAACTTGAGTCTTGCCAAGCAGTTCTCCTGTCTCCTTTGACAGCTCAGCCTTTGGTGGCTGTAGTGGGTCGGACATGTGGCCGTATCATAAACCTTTTGGATCAGCCCATCAGGAGGAAAAGAACACAGGCTTGGAAGGGTCCCCTGTCTTGCTCTGAAAGCATCTGGGCATTTTAACCTGTCTTTGGGTACCATTTTGCAGTCAGATGAAGAGCTCTTGCCCTTTGTCTTTGTAATTAGAGAGAGATTAGGTCTGATGCCTTTCTGGTGGTCCTTTGGGGCTCAGGGAAGGAATTTTGCCCTTGTCGTGGCTGTCTGGTCAGTGATGAAATTTCATTGGTTTTTTTCCTGAATCCAGGTATCAGGTGAGTAAAGTGTATAATTCACGTTATTACAGCTGGCTGGTACCTAGGAGAAGGGACTGGTTTCCCAGCAGACTGGCTGGGGAAAGAGGAAGAAGTTGCACAGTCACAAACCATTTTCCTTAAAAAGTCAGAATTTCTCATGTTTCAGCTTGTCTCTGTTGTCTCTTGTCCTTACAGCATACAGTTCCAAGAAAAGCCTTGTTCAGTATTTGCAGACAGCAGGTCTCCCCCTTACCCTCTCCCCGTTTGGCTGAACATGCTGAGCTCTTTCAGCTTCTCCTCCCAGACCATGTGCTCCAGCCTCGTGGGGGCCCTCTGCTAGACTGGCTCCACACTGTCAATGTTTTTCTTGTTCTGCAGCGGCCAAAAGTGGATATAACACCTCAGCTGTGGTCTCACAATTGCAGAGGAGAGGGAAATAATCATGTCATCATTCTTGCTAATGCAGCCTGGCATGCAGTTGGCTTTCCTTGCTGCAAAGATGCATTGCTGGTTCATGTTCAACTTGATGTTTAACTTGATGTTCAGCAGGACCTCCAGGTCTTACCTGCAAAACTGCTTTCCTGTCAGAGCTCAGCCTGTCCTGCATGTGGGGTTATTTCTCACCAGGGCAGGGCTTGGTGCTTCCCTTGATTGAATTTCATGAGGTTCAATTTGGCCCATTTCTCCAGCCTGATTTCCAGCATATTGACTGCTCTCCTGTTTCAATATTGTCTGAAAACCTGCAGAGAGAACACTAAATCCCCTTATCCAGTCCCTTATACAGACACTACACAATACTCTGAGGTACTCTACAAGTGGCTGCCATTTGCTCTTCAGACCCATAAGCACCACCCTTGGAGCCTGATAGTTCAGAGGATTTTCCAACCAGCTTCTTGTCCCCTCATTCAGTCCACCTCTCACCAATTTCCTTGTAAATTTGATGTCCAGAAGAAGGTACGGAATAAGTTAGGACTTAAAATAACCATTTGGGTTCAGAACAAAACATTTCTATTGGCTTGAGCAATAAGTAAATACATAAATTGTGGTGGCAACTTATGCCAAAAAACTTGTTTTGTGGACTGTGAAATTGCTGCCATTTCACCCAGAGATATGCCAAATAACCCATGGAAAAAAATATCGGGAAATAGAGAGCACTTCATATAGGCTGGCTGTTGAAGGAAGACTTACATAACTCCTGTGTCAGACTGAGACTCAACCTAGTAATTTTAAAAACATTAGGCTCATTCAAAGGATAGTGAGTCCGTGAGCTAATCTCTGGATGTCAAGCTATCACAATTATTTGAGGTACACCTGCCAAATGTGTATAAACAGACTTGTTATTGTCTTTAGTTATGGTTTGTGGATAATTCCCTGCAGCATATGTGCATTACTTCTTAATTTTTGGAAATATGAGATCTTGTTCTTTCCATGTGATTTGCAGTAATTAGTTTCATTGTTCCTTTTCCAAGAATACCTGCTGCAATTATCTCTCCATGGTAAGCTGGGAGAAAAGATGACCACAGAAATCAAGTGATAATAAGGGAAGATATAAAAATTAAAAATTACAAAACCATCAAGAACAGTTCCTCATAACTATTTTCTTCCAGAATATTTCAGAATTATTTTTAACTCCCTTGGGTATTACTCTTGTTGATGTGTCTGTGTTATGTATAGAACCAAGTCTTTCAGAAAAGGGACCTGTGATTTTAGATAGCATTATTTCAGGTGCTGAAACTGAAACATTTTGATGGAAGTTGGTTGTGAAAGGGTGATCCTTATCACTCCCTACCAACTATTTGCACTCCCAGATTCCATGGACATTTTGAAATTAGTGGTTACAGATCCCTTGTGGTTCATGGACTCCAAGCCACCAAGATCATAAATGGGGGGCTGTTACCCTTTCTCCACACATTAAGCACCTACAGTGGTGCTGGGAGCGTTTGGTAAACACACAACTGACTTCCACCCCTTGGCTGAAGTGTTTCCAGGCTCTCAACTTCAGAGGTCATTTAATGGGAATCAGAAGCTGGCCTTTGTGTGCTTGGGCTCATGGGCTGTGAATAGAATAAGCAGTTCCAGGCCTTCTAAGGCTTACTGTGCCCTGCAAGGGCTGCGTGGTGGAAGTCTCCAAACTGCTCAGCTTGGGAAGACCAGTGTGGCATGTTGCATCTTCAAGGCCAGGCTGGATGAGGCTCTGAGAAGCCTGATCTGGTGGAAAGTATCCCTGCCCACAGCAGGCAGCTGGAACAAGATGATCTTTAAGGTTCCTTCCAACCCAAACCATTCTATGATCACTGCTTGCCCACCTGCATCTTCAGGCATAGGCATCTGTTGCCCAGTGAAGACACAGCTGAAAAAAAATTGAATTGTTAAGTCTGGAGCAGGCTAAGAACTTACAAAGAACTGGAAATGCACTAAACCCCAAACATAAAAAGGGAAGGAGAATGAGTTTAGTCAGGCAGTTTCAAATTTCAAAGCCATCATCTCTACCTCGCCGGCAGTGGATGGGTGGATTCTCTCTAAACTAGATGCAGAGAGATATGTGTTAATTTTCTACAGCAATAAGAGAGGTCAATAGCAGACCCAGAACCTAAATATAGATGCTTCTACACTTAGTTGAATGTAGCTTGTGATGGTTGCCAGAGAAACCCATTTATGCTCTTGAATGAGGTTGTGCTCTCCCTGCTTTATCGTCTCCCACATAATGAACATTTTAAAAAGTGCTTTAGTACAGAATTGAACTATGGTGAATGCACTGCATACAGAGGCAGTAAGTGTTTAGATGTCAGCTGTGTATGTGTATTTTTCTATTTTGGGACACAGTGAAACAGCTCAAGGTATCTCTCTATAGTGCTGGAGAATGGCAATGTTCCTAGCTCAGTCTGAGTTCTTCCATCTCAGATCTGGGGGTGGGTGAGGAGAGGCACTTTCACAAGACACTCAGCAAAACTTTTGTCCATCTCTTAGTTTCAGCAAGGACTGAACTTTTTAACAGCTATGAGGTGTTGGATTCCTTCATGACTGCATAGCTTTTCATAGTCGTGGGTTCTTCCCTGTCAAGGACTAAAAGCAGACAAGCCAGTGAACCACAGGAACTGAAAGCACCACCTATGGCCTTGGACTGTCCCTCCTTCCAGGAGCTCAACCTAGGCTGACCAGGTTGAAAGCAAGACAGCAATGTCTGTATTAAACAGTGGGACCTATGCATTATGATACAGTAAGACTGCCAAGGGAATGAGGGAAATGGGCTAATGCTAGCCTATGGATGGACAGGGCCTCTGCAGCCTGGGAGGCATGTGACTTTGGTAGATATAACTGTAGGGCTAAAAAAATCATGAGCCTTGGAGAGAAGTCATACAGGGGTTGAATAACTTTTGAGTCTCCTCTTATATGAGAAGCAGCAACCATGAATAATTCTGTTTTCCTGGGCTCAGTTAGGTCTCCTCCTCTGTACCATATCTTGTCCAAAGGAACGTAGCATTATTCAACTGAATCTTCATCATCTCTTTCTGATGATTGATTTTCTTGATTTCTGAAAGGTTGTGCTTCACCTATGCAGTTATTTGGCCACGGGACCCAACTTCCTCTACCTCACAGCCTTGTCTGCAAGGGATGGATTTTCATGTCAGGCTGTGAACTCAGTAACATCTGTTATCCATAGTCAAGATGAAGAGCAAAAATGCATTCCTCTGACACTTGCTCTTTGGAAAGTCCTTTAATTAGCCCTGTGCATATTTATGAGGCTGGGAGCCTTAGAGACTTTATAAAAGAAGCATGCAGAATATTTCCCTTGGGATTTCCCCCTTATCTCTGAAATCAGCTCAGTCTTATTACTTATCAATTAATCAGGGCATTAGTTTTGTGACAAAGGTTTCAGCAAAGCACTGAGCAGGAAAGGAACTACACTGAAAACCAACAAGACTGAAATTATGACCACAGAAAATAAAAAGTATTGATCTCCAGAAATACTTGCCCTAGCTGGAGAACAGGGGAGCCATGGAAAAAATGATGTGGCTTCAGCTCACCGCAGAAGCTTCTCTTTGATAGGATGAGAAAAATAAGTCAGAGAGGGGAGTGATGGTGAACCACTGAGAGCAGTAGGGTACAAAAAAAAAATGAAATTAGGAAATATCCTGAAGCCAAACTATTAAACAGAGAGTGCAAAGTCCCCTAGATGATTTGTATGCTGTGCTTAGAAACCACTCACTGCTGGGCAGGAGATCAATAGTACAGTGACAATTAGATATTAAGTAGAAGGAAAATGGTGTGGATACACCATGTCCAGATTGCTAGAAATATATGAACATGAGGAATGGAGGTGGAAATAATATTTTCAGTGCTTGATACTAGGATTTTCTCCCCCCAGTAAAATTGGCCTTATTTCTTCTGAAGGGTGTCTTCAAGGATTTTTAAAATAGTCTCAGACATTTCCCTTGCTGCTGGTCTAATGTTTCCTCATTTCTTTCCCCTTGCTTAGGATCTCCTCATGACTCCTCTTATTAGTTAAATATATGAAAGGCAACCTTTGGTTTTCACATATTTTATTTCTCACAGGACTTGTATTTTAAAACTTGCTGACACACTGCCAATCTGGGTGCTCATTTCCTACTCTCTCCTGCCTGAAATGCCTAAGACAGACACTTTTTTTTTTTTTTTATTCTTCCTTCACACAATGACTTCTGCAATAAGACCCTGATACTTCGTTAGAGTTGCTAGGCACTGCTGTAGCACCAGTAATTATAATAAGGAGCAACACATAATCCCAGAACATGTTTCAAAGTCCTTCTTACCTCAGCAAATATATGCAGACATGCAGAAGTACATGGAGAGGTTTATCTGCACCCAGTGCAGTTCCCTAGCTTAGGAAACTATGCTTTCAGCCTCCTTGATTACCATGGCTTTCATTGTTCAGTTTCTTTGTTCAGGGTTTCAGAAGTCAGTGGTTAATAGTACTTTTCTCATAACTTTCTGTCTCTCCTCTTTCTGAGTTGTTCTCTCTCAATTTACAAAAGGTTTCCACATGCTTGCTGCTCTACCTACACACTTGGGAAACATAGCAGGGAGAGAGATGTTGCTGAAGCACAAGATCCATTAGCAATTGTTTCCCTTGCAAGGGCACAAGAAAATGTGATTCTCTACACAATGTTGATCACAAATTCCCAGGTCTGTCTTTGGCCAAGAGGAGAGAAGTTGTATGACTCTCAGCTTTACAGCCATAGTTTCTCTTGCTACCACTGTAACTGGATTTAACTACTGCCAAGTTTTAGACAAATCTTCCACTTAAGTGCCAGCAAAAGGTGTTGGTTGTAACAAGGGCCCTAATTCTGTTTTCACAATGATGAAATAAAACAGGAGCTGAGAAGCTTCTAAAAGCAGTACCCATGGCTTTACCCTAAACTCCAGGCAAGCACTTCTGAGGTTTTGGGTCAGACAGTATTTGACTGTGGCATGACAGAGGGGTCATGGTCCCTGTCTCCTCTAGAAAATAAATGGGAGACTCATCCTGTGCCAGTCAAATAACAGGCACAGACTGCTTCCCTTCTGTGCCAGCACAACCCCATTGACTGTTTTTCATGGACAGGGTTGGAGTACATCTGTATGATCAGCTGGAATCGGTCCAGAGCTGCTGGTGGTGGCACTGCAGGGGATGTTGCAAGGACTCAGTCCAATACCCAGGGAGCCACAGGGCACATGCAGTGAGCCATGCACCCCCAGAACAGGATCAGCTCACCTTTCCCTGTCCTGTCCCGAGGCGGAGCAGACACATGACCCTTAGTGTGGGATGTGGTAGATGCAGCTGCAGGTTTTATGCCCACAAGACGTGGGTGTACGCTTGTCATAGTGCAAAAGGCTGGGAAATAGAACTCCTCTGCCATCGGTGCCATTACTTCAAGTTATTCTTCAAACCTTAATGACTGAAGTGGGGAAATAAGAGAAAGAGAAGAGGGTAATAGACTTCGTCACAAGAGCAGCCATGTCCCTGCAGTTCTTGGGATTCAAACAATAGAGGAGACAGAAGAAAGGAAGTGTGGTTCCAATCATTGTTTTCAATATCCTCCCACGTAGCAACTGCTTCTATTGAGCCTTTGGATTGTGAAAGCCCTTCTTTCACTGCAAACAGAGCGGGAGCTCTCAGTGAGCCTTGGCTCCCAGCGGAGAAAAATACTGTGCTTTGGTCAATAACAGAGAAAACTTGTTTATACCTTGGATTTGCTGGAGTGCTGTGCTGATCGGGGGCTTGGCTCTGCAGAGAGAGAGAGCTGCAGCTTGGCTCCTTGCCATAAGAGAGAGACCCCATTCTTCCTCTGAACTTAACCAGCAGGTCCTCAGCAGCCCTTCAGTCTTACTGCCTGCAGGGCTCGAGCTCTCAAGGCAGAGAGGCTGGTTGAGAAAAAGTGGCCACAGACCACGAGGGCCAAACACTCTTCCCTGTCACCTCAGCACTGGTGAAGTCCTGACTGGCTGGCTGCAGCTACCTTGTAGTTCCCAAGTGACATCTGGTCATCTCTGCCACCAAAGCTATTGGAATGAGCCTCCAACTGGCTCAACTCCAGCACCTCGACTTTGACAAAGTTTGTACCTATAGCTGAACTTTGCTTCTTGAACTCACTTTTAGTTTTTTTTAATGAATTTTTGTTGGCTTCCAAGTAGAACAAAAGGGAATTTACATTCTCTAGGAAATGAGATGAGAATGACATTACAGAAACCCGAATTTAATTGAAAAATATGATGACAGTATTTGAGCAATTTGCAAGGGAATCCCTGTGAAAAACATTTTGCTAAAACTGACTTTTTTAAAAAATGAATTCATTAAAAGCAGAGCCAAGCAGGTCCAAAGAATATGTATTGCAGATCCTTAATAGAATTTTCCAATTTTCCATAATACTTTGAAAAGATCTTCAATGCAGGAGAAAAGAGAGAAGCAAAAGACCTGTTAACACTCCAGGAGAAAACTTTGCTGGCAAATTGACAAATTGTTACATGTATTGTCAACTCAGGAATAAAGTAGCAGAACAAATGTTAGTAACAGAAAAGCCACTGGAATATCAGGGACAAAAATAATTCTTGAAGGTACTCTTCCTCCAACTAAATGCTTTGACAAAGGATTTTAAAAGAATGACACATGTATATACATGTATAGATCAACAACAATAACAGCTGTGCTGTAGTATAACTGCTTTGTTATTTCTTTGTTGAGAATATTGGTTATAAAACAAAATTACAAAAAAAGTAGAGCTACTGCAAATTGGCTTGCTTCTGCAGTTTTCATTATTGGTCAGGAAGATGGTAATTGAAGGGTCATTAAGATGTGAAAATGTGTCTTAAAATAACTTGTTCAGCAAAGAGGCCCTTTTATTGGATTTCTTTCTCTGAAGACCATCTCCAGTATTTCTCAGAGCTGCAATATGCTGCAATGTGCAAGTCCTTCTGGCTCTGTTAGAATTTACTGAGTGAGCAAAACTGCTTCTCGATAGCTTGAATTTAATGAACTTGCATGGAAAGACCGTATCACAGGACTAAAACAGAGCTCTCTGTGGCCACAACCACCTCTGTACAGCTGCTGAAGGCGTGACAGCTTGGTGAAGACACTGCAAAAATAGGATTCCCAGGGTTTCATAAGAATGAAATGCTGCAAATAGCTGGCTTAGGGATTTAAAGGAAGGGCTTTAAGAGCTACCCTTAAACTTAGTGGTAAATCCAAACAAAATCCCCTAAAAGACAAAAGCTGGAAATTTGCACCTGTCTCTTCAAAACCAGCTTTCCAGCTTCTCTCTTCTCTCTTGACAGGAAGCATGCCTTGAACACAAAACAAATTCTAGGTATTGAGACTTCACTGTAGCATTTTTTGGTTTTACCCTACCCTCCAGCAACTTCAGAGCCATGAGACATCCATGAAGTCCTCACCCCATCTGCCTCTCTGTATAAGGGTCAGAGAGGCAAACCCTCTCCCAGGCCAGTTTGGGGCCTGTGGGGGAAGCACAGCAGGGCACAGAACAGCCACACAGACTTGCTGCACCCCTCTTGGGTAGGTGCTGTACCCTCCTTCAATGCCAATGTGCCCAGATGTTGCTGTAGTAGCGAGCACAGAGAGAAAACCAACACAGATTTGGTCCAGGAAGAAAAGGTGAAAAAGTTACTTTATTTAATTATATACAGCCCATTTTATACGTTAGTATTCTTGCACGGTACAAGGTCATTGGACCGATGGTCATCCACCTCCTGAAGTGATTGGTCAGTTCTCCCAACACCCATTTCAAAATATTTCTCTAGTCAGGATCATAACAATTCTACAAACCATCTGCAGGTGCGAGATAGCAAAGTTAGTTTACAAAACCCATATCATTGTTTCTAATAGTTTGCATGGGAAAAACAGAGCTCTCACGAAATGCTGCAGCCTCACAAAATGCTGCAGAAAGCTGGAAAGTTTCTCTGCTAAAGCTTTTTAGCATCCATACCCAGAGGCCTTTATATGTGTGGTGTAATGATCCTGACCGCTCATGGGCTCTGGATAAACAGCATGGTGTTACATTATGGCTGCAGTGGGATTTCAGAAAGCCCTCGTGCTGCGGGGTGGATACCTCTGGGTGCAGGAGAGCACACAAAGAGCGAGGTCTGCTCTCTATAGACCTTCATGTCAGCAACGTGAACTCAAATCTTTCCTATCCTCTGTGCAGGTAATTATGCCCTCCCACTGCTTTAAACAAAAATACATTCTTCTCTTTCAAACAGTCAGGTTTTGATAACTTTTTTTCTGCCCACCTTAGCTCATATCAATCAGGCTTTACGTAACTGTGGTATTTTAAGAAGCAACACCTACTCTGCAGAAGAGCTATTAGCAAAGGCCAACTTAAAAGGAAAAAAGGAACATGGAATGTTACGTTCTGTCTAAGGACAATATTTTCACAAATAGTAATAAGAAGGAAAAGCTGACCTGGGGGGGAAAAAATGCCATAGAAGGAACCTTGGTACTAAATAAGATTTAGTTTCGTAGAACCGTTTCTGGCCTTAATTCTGTTTTCACTTTCAATGTACTACAGAAGAGGGCAGTATAAACCCAGTGTTTTGCATGTAGTAACAAGAATACTTCTGTGGTCACATCAACATCATTGAACCTTAAATTAATGTTTCTCTTAATACACTGGGGGAAAATTCATTCAAGAACAGAACCAGCTAGTTAAATCTCCTGTGGTTCACATTCCGAAGGATTTTCTAGTTTGAGTCTTTAGAAACACAGAACTGGGAGTCTTCTTTCACTCTGCATTTTCTGTGCATATGATCTGTAAATCCAGCATATAACACTGCATATGAAGTATGCACATCATAAATACCAAACAAGCAAAATCAGGGTCAGATTTCAGCAGAGAATTAGGTAGGCAATTTCAGCACAGTGCTTTTACTTACTCCCATGGAGATAGATAGAAAGGCTGTGTCAGGAAGAGAATGATTCTCCAGGAGTCCTGCTTCAGCTGGTTTTGACCAAGTGGAACATCCAGCTGCAGGGGTGGGTAGAGCAGCTGGAGGACTCCTGGTGAAAGAGCCATAGATACTGCTTTCAGATTGCAAAAGTGTTTCTGTAAGTTACCACACTAACACAAACTTGAAAGGATTGTATGAACAGAGAGGAATAGAGGTCACTATCAATCTGGCTTGTTGTTTAAAATATAGGGGTGCCTAACCTTGCCTGCTAAAATTACCTCACCACCACAGCACCACAGAGCTGTAGCACCTTCCAGCCATAATACAAGTCAGGGCTGCAGTGGCAGCATCACTGTGTCTCACCAGGGTCTGATGAAACAAATACAGGAGGCTTCCAGACAGATGATACTTTTAATCAACCTGGTACTATTAGAAAAAACAGACAAGCTCAAGGATATAATCATCTTTTAGGCCTTTGAGGAGTTAAGTTTGCAGAACACTTTGCACTTCTTCCTTTCCACAGCACTCTTTCTCTTACATAATAGTTCAGCTTCCCTTATATAATAGTAACTTTCTAAAATCTCCTTTTATTGCTGGTTTTTTAAAATGGTTTGCATCTCTCAAAAGACAAATTTCTCTGTGAACTATGACAGGAAACATCAGACAGCTTGTGGAGGTTGTGGGTGCAGAAGGAAGGAAAAGTTTCCTCCAAAAGCTGGAAGGAAGGGGATGAAATTACTATTTATACTATCACAAGCTTAAAGTTATAATTTGACATTTAAAATGTACTCAGTGAGAAACTTGTATAAAATCAACTTTGAAAATCTAACAGGATACCACAGGGACTGTAGGTGGTTGCAGTCTAATAGAGAATTTCATAGAAGCGCTTAGCAGGGATAGTGCTCTAATAAAGAGAGACTATAAAAAGAAGTTTCTGTGAAAATCTATAGGATTTAACAGCAGAAGCAGGGAGAAGGGGGGGAGGCAGGGGAACAGGCAGAGAGAAGATGTGACTTAAGTAACGTCTGCTGAAAATTGCGTGTTTTACAATTTTGTGTAGGAGGACTCTAAACATTTTAATGATGCAAACGTCAGACTTGGATGTCAAGTGCCCCAAAGCATGAAATGTGGAGATGAAGGGCTGGAGTTTCTGCCCATCTGTAGCAGAACTGTACTGCTATTTATAGGCTTGCTTTTCTCAAATATCTAAGATGCTTTCATTGCTTCACACAAACAGGCATGCCTATAGCTGAATGTAACTGAGTCATCTGAGTATACTGCAGTTTTCCTCAAATCAGCAGGAGCCCAAAATCCTACCTTTTCACTATGAAAGAAGCTAGGTAAGTAGACACCTACCTTGCCTTTTGAAAAATATTGCAACTCCTGTATGAAAGGTGTTTTTGTAATTGTTGAAATTGAAGATTTTGCCAGTTTAGTGTTGGGCTTGAAATTTTCCCAAGCTCTGCCAAAATTCTCCTCCTCCACTTGCAGACTCCGCTTGCTTGTGTTTTGACAGGGAGGATCATGACTGGATTTGCTGAGGAGATCCATATTCAGAAGAGGCAGTTTTTAACCCAACCACGCAGTTAACCTGAGCGCACCGTAGAAAACATGCTAGTTTAAATGCATTATGTACATTTACTTTGTCAGCTGTTTTTCATGGATGTCACTTGAACAGTCACTGCATAAGCAGTCTCTGGTTGATTTAGGTTTGTTCCAGTCTGAAATCCCTGTCAAATCCAAACAGTGTCTGTGAGTAAGTAAATGTGACCATCAGCCAGGCTCAGTGTAGAAAAAAACATCCTGACTTTGCAGTAATTACAGTACAGAGAGAATATAATTATCTGGAATAGCTGGAATTGTGTATTATTCTCATCTTCTTAGACAAATAGGTCATGAAGTATTCAAAAGGCAGATTTGTATTATGTTTGTCACTTTTGTCATCCCAGGAATTCTTTCAGGCCAAGAATTAAAGTTATATATTGTCACAAAATTGAGACTAAAGCGTTCAGGCACTAGAAAGTGCTGATTAAAAATGAACAAGAAACACGGGAGCAAATCTCTCTCTGCCTCGTTAATGCCACTTTCTATGTGCACTGTAGACTGTCGCTAGGAGGCAGTTGTGCCACGGATTACATGGTCCTTCTCATTTCTCTGTTGATCTTTCTCACAAACCACACATCCTAGGGCCTGGGAGCTGTGTGACCAGCTTTGCCAGTCTCAGAGTGACCTGTAAACACGACTTGTCCAGATGATACACAAGATATCTAATCTTAGCCTTATCCAGTAGCATCTTGGCCAGTTTGAGGTTAAACAGCTCCTGTCCCTTGTGCAATGTCCCACTCACATGGACCAGCAGTTCTCTGGGGAACCTCACTGTGCCATGCACAATATCCACAGCACCACTCTTATCACAGCACCATTCTTCAGCCAAAACTGCAGCAAACTGCTTCTCTAACCTACTCCTATCAGTGTTTCCTTGCCTGTGTGTGGCAGGGCAGTGAAGCCCTTGGGTGTGTTTTATACTTCACCCTGCACGATGCAGCATGTGGGCCAAATTCCTCAGAGTCCTGACAGACCCTGGCCACAACAACCTCAACTAGAAACAAACTGGTCAGCTTTTTCCTACCTAAATGCTCACTGTGCATGCCATAAATTTAAATGATTGTAAATATAAGTGCCTTAAGCTCTCCAGGAAGAACTCTCAGAAAACAACCCAATCCTTCAGGAAAACAAATTAGATGTCCATCTCTTAGCAGGCAGATTTCCCATAGAGGCTTAAAATTGTGATGTACTGGTCATAAAGGTGACATCTTCCTAACAAATAAGTGGAAAACATTACACCATGACTTGGTTGAACCATTAACCATTAATCAGCTGATGCAGTTGTAAATACCAAGTATCACAGTTCTCCTTCCTACTACTCTGCATCATGATGGATAGCATGAAAGATCAAAGCCTGGCTGGCCATACACGTCCAGACCTCAATGTACTTAAAAGTCTTGGTGAAATCTCTAAGAAAAGGAGGCTGGCTGGGGCAGTGCTGCTGAAAGAGGAAGCGCAGACGCGTTGAAGTTTGCACACACAGTGAGACAAGGCAGGGAAAGAGCATCTGCAGGGCAATAGGTGAGCCTATGGCACGTGGTGATACTACAAATGCAAGTAAACACTACAAATAAAAGCAATGCAATCAACTTGCACTTAGGTAATGTGAGTTTAGAATATATACCCAACTATGTTTCTAAACAATACATTGTGAATTGTTAGCTCTGCTTCACTGACAGTGGCTCTGGGGGAGTCAGAGGTGCAGGCCTCTGTTTCTTAATTCTGCAAACTTGATAAAAATGCAAAAAGAGAGTGCAGGCTCGAGAGGATGATGGTCACGGCAGCAACAAACTGCTGAAACACGCACTTTTTCCTTGACATTCAGCATCGCTCAGTAGAGGGCACCAGCACCTCAGCTTAGCGCCAGACCGTGCCCAGCAATGCAATAATTCCTGGGAAAAAAATACCCCTGTTCACAGCTGGGAATTAATATATAAGAAAATATAAAATTGTGAATAATAACAGTAAGCAAAGTTGCTCTGTTGAAAAGAAAAAAGTTCAGGTCAGAGATTAGGTTTCCAAGTTTGTACGCAACAAGAAAAACTGGACACCTTCCTAGCTTCAACTGCAAATACGCTCTGCTGGAAAAATAAATTGAAGCACATAAAATAAACAAACCAAATAAATTTTAAAAAGAGATAAATTATCTAATTAGAATTCAGTATACACATGATGCAACAGAAAAAGTGAAGTCAGTACCGAGCAATCAGTTAACTGCTGTTTTTCAGGGCACTTTAGAAGTAAATGGAAGTAGCTCAGACCCCCCAGCCTGAACCTAGAAGGATATTTGCAGGTGCTTGTTTCCCTTAATGTCCACTTAAATCCCCAAAAAACCACTTTCACACTTTTCATCAGTGTCAGGCAAGTCCACCCCACACCCCCATCCCCATGAGTGTGGAGTTGCACACCATGGTGGCACGCAGGTACCCTGGTGCCTCCCGGTTTGGTATTCAGCACTGTGGGGACATGAGTTGTGGCTGCCACCAGGATGCCACCTGGCATGCTGCAGTGACCTCTGCCAGGCCCCAAGCCAGCCTGGCCCGGTCAATCCAGGACTCCCTGCTGGTCCAGCCTCCTGGCACTCATCTTGACTCTTAAGTCCTAAAAAGTCCGCACCACCCTGAAACACCGCTCAAAACGGAGTGCCTAGGAACAGGCTTTCCTGAAGCCAGAAAGATAACAAGGCCATTTAATCATCTGAAACTATGTGGCCTCAGCTTTGTCCCTCAAGGATATAAACATCTCTTTTTAACCACACTTGGCAGCAACAGTCCTTCTCCTGGATTTCAGCTTTCTAAAACATTCATAGGAAAGCCAATCCTTGCATGACTTGACTGAAAATTGGATGGTACATGGGGAAACCAACACCTTGTAGAGACAGAGCTTAAACCTGTGTCTGGGGCACATACTTCACTACACTCTGCATTGCTGTGTCCTTTTTTGTCTAAAGGGTACATTTTGGAGACAGGAATCTCTCTATGCTCACGTGTCTTCACAATAAAAGGACTGAGAAATAGGAGGAAAAAGACAAAAAGTGTAGGAAAAAAAGATACAACTCAGAGGACACCTGAAAACAGCCTTTCAGCTTGTAAAATGAGACAGGGCAGTGCTTGTTCTGCAAGTCTTGGCAAGGCTGAGGTGAGAGATCTGCTTGGAGGACACCTGTGTTGTCATGCCCAGGTGGATGTGAACAAAACCCAGACTTCTCCAACAGAAGCTCAAGCATAAAACCCCTAAACCAATGAGATTCTTATGAGGTTAGCTGGCATTTTATGAGTACTAGTGATTGGCCATAGTCTTCTAGACAAGCATCCTGATGCCTAAGTCTCTGCATGTCTAATGCAGAGCCTGGAAGGTTTGTCTCCAAAGCATCAGTACCAAGGGGGGAAGAGGCAGTTACAGTGTCCCAGGGGATCCCTCGGATCCAGCTTCCCACCACACTCATATCATTCTCCTGAAACCTAACCACCACCAAATGCTGCTGAGGCCTCAGCTTGGACATTGGGTCTGGCCCTGGAAGCTGTACTTCAGGGAGGATATAGGTGAGGTGGTCTGGGAGCAGACACCTCAGCACTGTTTACTGAATAAAAACCACTGAGGAGTACAGAAAACAGACCCAGAAACTCTGTGAAATGTGTAGAAAAATACCCATTTCAGAGGGATGCTGTAGGTCTCCCAAGGCTCTTTTCCAGAGTAACATTGTCCTATTCTGTGAAATATCAGGTTTAGAGATCAGTCTAGAGTAACAAGGGCAGCAAAGAAAACAGTCTAATAGTTTTATCTGGTTTTTACAGACAAGGAAATTGGAAGCAAGGACCTAATCCCTTGACTCTGAGGTATTGCAGTTTTCAGATGGAAAATTCTCACAAAACCCCCTGCAACAAAACAAAGGCATGTTGTGTTTTATCCTGGGTACCAGTAAGTACATTTGAGTTGCCACTCTTAGGTTTCTCAATGTATGGGATGCAATCTCCACTTCCTCCCTCCAGTGGCATCCCTGTGTCATCCAACTACAGCCCCCAATCTGTTCGCACGCTGCAAACCCAGGCTCTAGCAGCAGGGCACTTCAATGAGTGACATGGGCAAATATGTCAAAGCAAGACCAAAGGCCCAGGGTAAGAATAATCCTCAGCCTGGTCTTCAGCTTGCCTTGTAACCCTTTAAAGGTGTTAGCAAAACTAACCTGAGCATCAACATGCACAGGCCAGCCCACAGGTAATCGGGATCCTTTTTGTTATCAGGATCCTCTCTGTTTGCATTGGTCCTATCACAGTGATGGCTGAGTCACGCTGGGATGTTAAAAAGAAAGAATTCAGTCAGTAAACTTCAGGAAAGAGGGAAGACATCCCACCAAAAAATCAAGGCTCCATACCTCAGCAAGGCAAGCAAGGCTAGACCATGAAGAGGACAACTGCTCTACTTCTGTCCCATGCTTGAGTAGCAATGCCTAGAAGGAAGGAAAACATGAGCAAAGCCAAGGAAAACGGGCACGCTGTGGGTACACAATGCAAAAGCACAAAGTCACTCCCTTTCTCTGTGTGCCTGTTTGTTTCTGTTGCACAGTTAATTCTTCATGCTGACCTTCTAAGGACAGGCAGATTAGGGAATTTCAGATGGTGCTGTAATGTCTTGGCCATTGAAAACTCTTCCTTATTTTGTCTGAAATGTTCTGTGGGTGCTTTCTTTAGCAGCTTTATTGGCTCTACTGCAGATTGTTTTTGTGCTGGCTTGCAGGAACATCAGGTAGTTTTGGGGGGGAAGATTATTTTTGTTATTTTTTATTTTAGAATCACTAATTTGATAACAGTAACTAATTTGTCAGTTATTATATTCCTAGTGACCCCCCATTCTCTTATTTTCTTAGTCCCACTGTTCATACTGTCATGGTGAGTACTATGTAACTGTGGAGGGAGAACACAGGCTGAGAAATAGGCGAGGCAAGAGTTTTGCCATTCCTAAATCCATGGCCAGTTACTGAAAAAAGGAAAATAACCTTCTAGGGATGTTGCAGAACTCTCCAAAACGTCCATGTGGTGCTGGTGAGAAACTGCACGTGAACCCAGCTCCAGGGGTGAACAGCTCCCAGAGTACTGGAGGGAGGAAAATTTCCAGCCCTGCCCTCTTCCCTTGCTCTGAAAGGTCTTGTAGCATTGCTGTCCTTCCTGTGGCTTCCTTCCCCTGACTGAACAGCTGCCATGACTATCCCAGACACTTGACAATGGACATTAAATCTGTTTGAGCATGAAGCCGTGACCTCCAATGCCCATTTCTCAGCCCCGTGTGCAAATCATAATGGCAATTTTTCGTTCAGGTGAAGGAGACCAAGGAGCATCCTAAGGACACTCTAATCCGTGAGAACCAATGTGTGTTAGCCACGACTACCACCTGTTCAGTGTCTTCCTCTCCAGTTAAATGAGCATGCTGCTCCAGTACCTAGTTCTGGAGGTACACATATGGAGGAAAATGTTGTGTTTTGTGTCAGGTGGGAGCCCTCCTGCTGTGTCTCCTGTTCTCCCTCATGGTTTGCCAACCGTTTTTCCATGAGGCTTTACCCTCCAAGGAAGTCTGAACCCTCCTGTGCTGGAGTTGCTTGCTGCTGTCTGCCCTCTGAGCCTCTGCTTCATACATTTCATATGTCAGTTATCACAACCTGATCACCTCCAGTCTTCAGAACTGTTGGAACTGCTCTACTATTTGCACTGCATTTTGGTCTTAAAAGTGGCCATTTAAGACCAGGCCTGTCCTCCTTGAAAAGCAGCCAGAGTCCATTCTGTTCTCGCCTGCCAGCATTCCCCAAATCTGCTGCTTATTCTTCCACCCAGACCTCATTTTTATTTCTCTTCCGTTTTAAAACTTTGTAAAACTTAAAAATAGTTCCCTGCAAGTTCAGAGAAAAAGCTCAAGCCAAAAAAAAAAAAAAATTGCAACAACAAATCAGATAAGATGAAAACAGAAAGGGAAAGGGGGGAGGGCATGCCACAAATTATATCACTGTCAACATGGAAATGCTTAAAGAATGCATATTGAGAAACAACAGGAATTAAGAGGCCACAGCTGTGTGATGAGAAGTGATAAGAAACTGCCATCCTTTAATAAGGAGTCCTAGGAGACATGCTTCATGCCTAGGAGACATTGGGAGGCCTTTTCCCCAGGCCTCCCAATCTCCAAACAAACAGTACCTGCAAAAAAAAAACCAAACCCACCAAAAAAAAAAAAAAAAGGAAAAAAATCACCATAATGAAAAAGAGACCCTTCATTTACTCTTGTTCTGGATTAAACAAGAATTGAGCTGAATCAATGAGCAAATAAAATACATATGGTAAAGGCTTTTGAGACCATCAATGGAAAAAGAAGGAAGAAAAGAAAAGCAAAGCGGAGAGGGTGGTGGTGGTAAATAACAGTATAAACTCTGCAATTGTTTCTAGTCTGTCAACAAACATACTTTAGGGATTTTCTCGTTAAGCCAGAGGGATATATAGTGGCAGTAGAGGATTTCAACCTTTCACGTTTATTTAAAGCTGTCCACACACTTTGACTAAAAACACACACAAACTTTCATGTTGGAGGAGTCTTAGGTAAATGTCTGTTTTAGCAGACATTTGTTTGCTTGATTTTTTTTATGGTTTTTTGAGGGGTTTTGTGGGGTTTGTGTTTGTTTTGTTTTGCTTTGGTTTTGTTTTTGGTTTTTATTTTTTTTGGTGGGTTTTTCTTTTTTTGTCTGCTGTGCAAACTTTTCACATGAAAGACAGAGAAAGCACTTTCACTCCTGGTGGCTCTTAAAAATACCATCCTTCTGGTTATTTATTTGTTTTAAGCGCTGTGCTGGGTACCTGAGCACTTTGCAGAGCAGTTTAAGTGCAAATGCATCTCTGCTATGCAGGATGTTCTTTCAATTGTACCTTGGTCTGATCTCTTCTGGATTGTGTATAATGTTGCCAGCTTTTACTGTGAGTTGGGAAACAGTTCATGGCCTAATTAAAAGCCCAGCTTGTGGGCTCTTGGGACTGTGTGCTATTTAGTTTCCCTTTAGAGAAAGGATGCCTGCACAGATACAGGGAAAAGCCTGGAAGTGCCACATGAATGCACCTAAGAGCCTGGAAAGCCAGAACATAAGTTAAAAAGGATCTCAATTTCTTTATAATATTTAAAATAATGCCACTGAAGATTTGTGAAATGGCAGGGTTGGCAAGAATGAGATTACATAACACCCTAGAGGTTTAAGTGTTGATTGAAATGAAACAATTAACAATAAGAAACTATAATAAAAATTAAAAACAGTAGAAAAGAAATATTTGGCAAGAGATTGAAACTGTAAACATACTACTCTGAATTTTGCATTTTTAAATTAAAATTGCTTGAATTACTCTAAATACTGTAAGAAAAGAAAACCAGAGCTTTGAAAGAATGAAGCTCTTGAATTAGGTAAGTATCTCATTAGCACAGGCTGATTTCCAGAGCCAACCAGGACTGTCTGTGACAGCAACAAAGTGCATTACACTGGAAAACTGACACTTGTAGTTAGGGTGTCGGTACAGGCTCTGGTACCAGTGTTAGGCACTTGTTATAAACAAACAAACAAAACCAACCAACCAACCAAATGTCCTTTGGTGGAAGTTAACTTCCTTCCCCAGTCACACAGGCTGTGCTCGGGTTATGTAGGCAAATATTTGTCATTTGATAAGGGGTTATGATCTGCTGACCTTGGAATTAGTCTTGATTGCCAGTAAAGCAGAGTTCCTAAAAGCTGTTGTTACAAGCAGGGAGCCAAACTGGTCAAAAGTTTCCTGTGTAATTTATGTCAAGTTGCTCTGAGATTGGTTGGGTTTTTTTTAACTTTGTGTTCTCCAGAGAGCCATGCTCTGGTGGTTGGTGGGCACTACAGATCAGCTGGCAAGATCTACTCATCAGCTACGCCTTCGGATGTCCCTGTGCTGAATGCCTGGGATGGTGCTGGGGAAGTGTGGTGACAAGGGTGCCCTGCAATTTTCTCACCCTGTAGACAGGACTAAGGGGTTGAGGAGAGCAAAAGGTCAGACCTTTGTATGAACAGACAAGCAGACAGGCAACCACGATGCATGTCATGATTGTTTGCTCCTAGTCTGTGTCTACTACTATGCCCCTGAATTTGGGACTTCAGGTTTATTATAAAAGCGCTGGTGCACCTACTGTAGGTCCGAGTTTGCAAACTCCTGCACAGGATCAAGCCATTAAACCATGGCTGCAGAATGCTCTTAGGGTGGGAGTGTGCCATGTCCTATGTGCCTGTGTGACCTCAAACACATGCAAAAACAATCAAGTGAAAAAAAGAGAGAACGTCTGAGACCCAAGTCTTGAATAAAGACAGTTGCTGTACTGCTTTCTGGAAGTCGTTCTCCTCATTACTCACATGAACAGCATGCTCAGAAACATTTCTCAACCTCAGAAGTTTCGTATATTCACTCTAGGAATGCAGTCATCATCTTCCTGGGTACATGCTTCCAGTTTTCCAGTAAGAAAACCAATAGGAAATGGAGCAACTGATCATAGCTGATAAACCCGTAAGCTGCTGCAATGAACAATGCTGGGGCGTCAAAACTCTTCAGTGCCTGTCAAAAGATGGGCAGTGGGTTAGTAGAAGTGGGGCTCTACCAGCAAGGAGCTGGGCATTTGTCCTTCATACAGCAGAGCTGGCTCATGACTAAACTTACACGTGAGTGAATCTGGAAAAGTAGATTTTTTTTCTTTTTAAAGATTTGCTTTGTCCACCTCCTCATTTTCTGCTTTACATAGCCTGGAGGGCATGGCGTGCTGTGTCCAAACTGCATCTAACACTTTAACCACAACTAGCTGTTAAAAAATAAAAATAAGCTCAGATCCCTATGCTTGCTCACACCAGATGTACGCACGCCAAGATTTTTTTAAAGTGAGTAATACTTAGGAGAACCTTTGGTTTCCAGTTTTTTTAATGTGTGCCACGTCTCTCTAATCCCCTTCCCAAGCTTTGGGGTATCCATCCCTTAGATTGCATAGAAGCTCGTATCTCCCAGCACGTGGGGGTTATCATAGTCCACTGGTGTCCAGATCTGTAGCACCTTCTTCTCAATATATATCGACTGCTGGTGAGGCTCCTTAAAAGTGTTAGTGCCACAAAGTACTTGAACTGGGATAAAGACAGAGGCAAAGGAATCAGATAAATTTTTCTGGACATGAAGACCCATACAGAAGGTCTTGGAGAGCGTGGATGCAAGGAGATATGCAAAGAGTGCAGCAGATGCCAAGATCTTTCCCTCCTGAGGGAATACTACCTGCACCAAAGCATTTTGCCAAACCGGTATGTGAAGTGGTGGTGCCTGGGACAGGTGCCTTCCTCTGGCTTCTTCTTTCTCAGTGGCAGGAGCTATTAGTGATCTTGCAATGATGACAGCGAGGCCCAGCTAGAGCCCTGCAAACACACTCCTGTGCAAGCACTCTGTCCAAACCAAGTTTCTGCTCTGGACAGTGTTAATTCAGGTCGAAATTCAACAGGTGGATAAAATGAGTGAAAGTGCTCATAAGAGCAGTAGGAGGGAATGTGAAAGATGTCTATCAAAGACAAGTGTTTTATCCCTCAGCATCTTCTTCAAATGTTAATTATATGTTCCCCTAACTTCTCTTCTTGAGTTTTATTTATTTGAAAACAACACTGCACTTCAGGATGCCTGGTTGGTTCCTCACTGCTTGGAGGGAGAGAAGATTTTCCCTATCCAAGCAAAGTATTTCCCTTATTCTGAGGTCAGGAGACCTTCCCCTGTGAGGCAGAAACAGCAAATTGAACTGGACCAAGAGCAGACTGCTTCCTTTTAGGACACTAAACCTTTCAAGCAATTTACCTACTTTAGAGACCAGCCATCTCTTGGGAAGGGGGTACATTCTTTCTCATGACCACAATCATGGGGAAGGAGGGGATGAACCAGAGCAAGAGCATGCTGAGGCTTTTCATCAGCCCCTGTAGGGGCTGGTTTCATGCCCGCCCCCCCACTGTTCTGGGACACTGCTGGAGTCTACACCCAGAGTCCAGGCTCCTGCCAGCAAAACACGAAGACAGAGCAACCCCCTTGAAGGATTTCAGCTGTGTGTCCCATCTTCCTCTTCCAACACCTGCTGGATGGTCCCTCCTTCCCTCCCTCTCATGAGCATGAGACTGCAAAGTCTTGCTGCTCAAACGTCTTGACTGCAAAGTCCTCCAAGACCTCTCCATACTGATACAATCAAACCCAAATTTAAGGCAAAACATACTGTCACTTTTCACAGGTCCCAGTAAGCCCTCTGGGCTTCTGTCCTGCATTTATTCACCTTCTACCTGGTGTGATGACATAAACTAATGCTCATGTCTGAAAGAGGATATTTTCCAGCTTCCAGACTCCACTGTGACCTCGGCAAGTCTCTAACTACCTGCAATGTTTCCAACATGTCCACATTATCACTGGTGGCCACACCAAAAGCCCCTGAACCTGTTATGCTCCTTGTGGCAGGAGTGCAGCTGATCACACAGGCAGGTCCTCTTCACTCCCAAGATGTGAGCAGCACTAATTTATTTTAAACACAGCTTTTCTGGATGACCGGCTGCTTGCATGAGCAACCAACTTTCAAAATATTTGTAGCCCAAAGAGGGCTAGCAGCTTGGTTTTCAGTTTGCAGCCTTCAATGAAACAGGAAGCAAGAGATCTGCTGCAAACATCCCCCTTGTTTTTGTGGCAAGTCTGAGCCATGCAGATTTAATTGCTTATTGACCCTGATATTGTTAAACCTGAGCCAGGAACTAGAAATGGGACATAAGCACCGCTGACACAGATGCCCTTGGCAGAATCACATTGTTCGCAGCCCTGCTGCATAGACCTGCCTCGGCACAGGCCAGCACTCATGCAATTTAAAGGATCAGGGAATTAGCAGAGAATGGACCCTGCATTAATGGCTGCTTCCCAGAACTTTCCTACTTAGCTGGCAGGGGCGGTGACTGCCCTATATCGCTGCTCTGTTCCTCTCTAAGGGCTGAGCACATCCATTGTGTGGCTCGTGCCACTCCCCACTTCAAGGGGGCAGCTGGGCTGCTGTGGGAAGTGCCCAGAGCAATGTCCCAGGTCCCTGACAGGCCCTCCTGATTTCCCCCTTGGCTCTTTTGTTGGCTTTGCGTGGCGGCAGGCGGCCGCGCGTGCTGCGTGACTTTCTACATGCTGGGGGATACTTCAGATGACATGATGGACATTCCTCCTTTGAACCCAGCCCAAGCCCATGACAGAAAGGCCCATGATAGATTCCCCGTGCCATCCTGCAAAACAGGCTGAATTATAGCACCTTTTAACCACAGCCCAGGGTAAACAATACAGCCTGTACCACGGCTCATAAACAGTGCTCATTATTACAAAGGGCATTTCAAACGCGGTGTGCTATGGCTTGACCTTAAAAGCTATAGACAATCTAGCGGAGCACAGACGGTTTCATAAAGTACAATCACTTCCTGCAATTCTTGGGGCAGTGCAGCCGGAGCCGTGCAAATCCTGTTTTCCCTGCATTGTTTCCTGCATGTGAATATCATCAGTCTAGTGGTGCTCGTAACCATGGCACTCATTAAACAGGAGCAGGGAGACTTGTGATAAAGCCATCCAGGACTCCAAGGATTTGCATGGGGCCAGCAACCTTGGCTGGACAAGGCAGTGCTGCCAGCATTCACTTCAAAAGATCAAACAAGGAAAATATGCAAAAGAGAAGTGCTTTAAGAGCAGCTACTGGGTAAAACTGCAGTCAGACCCAGGTTTAGGTCAGCCAGGATGGTGGGAGCACAGTGATCCCCTCCCCGCTCAGTGGGAGCACTGGCTGTCTTTGGGGAAAGCCTTTGCTCCTGCCTGAGGGTCCACATGCCTGCAAGAACACAGAGATACAACAACATCTGCACAAAGCAAGAGCAGATCTGTGGGAGGTGCAGAGGTCAGGGAGGATCACATCTCTCTCCACCTTAGTCACCTCTGCATTTCCCTGCATATAGGAAAAATAAAAGCTTTGGACAGAAGTACTACTGCAGAAAATGTAACTGATGGTAGACTCTTGGCAGTATAATCAGATTATGCTCTGGATGAGATTATTAATGACTCTCTGATTTATTTAATATCTCTGGAGGGTTATCATGTTTCCAGACAACACCAGGACAGTACCTGCCTGGCATATTCAGGACTGCCAAACATTTCAAACATTACATTTTTACAGAGAAGTCCATGTAAGTGAGTGCACACGATCACACATTTGACAAATAAAAAGCTAATGGGCTGCCCAGCAGGCATCTGGCCATCATGAGACGCCTCAGTGCTTTGCAGTCTTTGCCACATTTGGGAACTAAAGCATCAGCAATACCCTGCTTCATACTTGAAGGTACCTGATCAACAAGATGTTGGAGGTGTAATTGCCCATTAAAAGGTTTAATTTACAGACTCCTGCATCCCATAATGAAACCAACAGCGCCGAGCCTGACCTCGGTGTACAAGGCAGCACCCGCAGAGACAGAACCAGGCAGAAGTTACTGCAAATCTCAAGGCAAGTAAAGGCTTGATGATGGGGAAATTTTAGATGAGTAATTAATCAAAGAGAGCTGGACATAGTTCATTGTGTTCTTTAAATACTACAGAAAAAAGCCTGTTTCCAAGTAAGGAGGGTGCTTGTCTGGGGCAGCAGTGCATACTTTAGTCCTGGTGCCACTGAGCAGGCAGGAATTGAATTCAAGCTTTAAAATGTAAGGAAAGGGGGATGATGATGGTCACAAAATGATTACATTCTTGAAAAGAGTAAAAACCATGAAATGAACATGTGTAGAAATGGTAATGCAGGTCTCACAGGAAGAAATTCTGGGGGACAGTTAGTATTCAAGCCTACTTTTGGACAGCCACAAAGCAGTCTGTGTTGCAGAGGAGGAAATCAGGTATAGTTGAAGAGAATAGGACAGCACCAGCACCTTGTGGAGGATTACCACAAGGAAGAAAGGTTATCAAGGAAGTTAATGTAGAAGTGGAAGTGCAGATTTGTGCTGGTGAATGAATATAGAGGAATAGCACAAGCATGCAAATGCAGAATGAACAGCAACTAGCAAGCAGTGTGAAAGCCTCCCAGATACCCAGAAGCAACCAGACAACACAGGAAAACCCGTTACTTATTGGATAAACAGGAGAAAAAAGGGCTGAAAGAAAGAAGGCTGTTGAAGTCTTTGTAAAAAAGTTAACTGTGAAATTGATTTAGCAGATGATAAAGGTCAAAGACCAAAAAAAAAGAAAATAAAAGAAAAATAAAAGAATTGCCCAAACACATTTTAGAAAGATAATGTTTTCAAGTCTTTGAGGTCTGATGAAACTCACACTAGTGTAATTACAGATCTCATCAGAACAGACTGAGCTATTAGTGATTATCTGCAAGAATTCTAGGTTTAAAGGGGATGTCCCAGAGGGCTGGAAGATGGCAGAGACAGGACTTGTATTTATAGAAAGGAAAAAGGAGGAGCCAGGGAATTCAAAACTAATCTGCCTAACTTTGATAAATGGAAAGATAATAGAATGAATAATTAAATAACCAAGTTATAACCCCAAGAGAACAATATGTTGACAAATATCAGCCAGTGCAGAGTTTTAAAATTTTTTTTTATTTTTAATGACATGGCATGTCAGACCAATTTACTTGGTAAGTAGCCCAGTAATTAAAAAAGAAGCAGGATACCATTTTCCAGCACAATATTCTGAGAAGTAAAATAGGAAAATATGATCTTGGTGAAGTCACATTCACTTGAACATGCTACTGCATTAAAAATTGCACTCGGAGACCTCGGAGACATTTACTGTCAGGGCAGGATGACATTTAAGGAAGTCCCTCCTGCATTCCCTCCTCTATTCACCTTACTCATTCGAGGCTGGGACTGACAGTGAGCTCAGCTCTTACAGCATTAGCTGTAAAGCTAGAGGATGATCCAAACTGAGGAGGCAGTTCAAATCTGCAGCTTGAAATTCAGCAAAAATGAGGTATTTTTGAATGCCAAATAAAGTAGACCTAATAAGCAGAGAAGTGGCAGCAGACCAAGAAGCGATGGACCAGAAGCTCAATGTGCACATAGAAAAGAAGATGAATCTTTTTTTCAAGGTGTATCAATAACAGGGCTGGATGTGAAACTCGAGGAAATTGGCTTGTGTGTATAAAAAATAAAAAAGTAAGAGAAAAAAATTAAGACACTGGTTGGACATCAGCTTGGCTCCCTTCTTGAAATGAGGTCAATTCCCCAGTGGGTCCAGAAGGGAGCAATGGCAATGATATGTGATGTGAAAAACACATTATCCAAGCAAAGGTTGGTGAAACCATCTTTGTTCAGCACAGAAACAGGACTGGGGGAGAACAAGAGAGATGCTGTCAGTCCTGCAGCATGCAAGGAGGGTGTTACAGGAAGAAAAGGGCTTAGTTGTTCTCTGTGTTAAGGAGAGTTTTGTTTATTTTGCACAAAGATATTTTGAGCTAGCAGCCTGGGGGAAAAAGGAAAAAAAAAGGGAAGAAAACCAAAACCCAAACCCCAAAACAAAACTCAAAACTTTCTCATTTGAAGGATAGTTGGAACAAGGTACCAGAGGAGGCTGTACAAATCCTGTCATTGGAGGACTGTTAGCGAAACAGATGTCAGGGCTGCTGTAGATCATCTCTTGAGGTCCTTTCCAGCTTTGCTTTTGTATGATCTTGCAGAGTAATTAAGCCTCTGTTTAACATTATGCACATAAGTGACTTGCAAAATAGGCAGTGTTCCAACCTGAGCACATGTTTAATTGCTTTGCTGGTCTGAGGCCCAAGGTATTTCTGGAAGGTGTTAATTTATTCCAAAAATTCTTGCTAACAACTATTCCCCTATGCACATTGACACCTGCAAAAAAATAAAAGCAGTATTCTTCTGTTTCCAAGCTGCTGCATTCCTCTCAAACCATCCTGCCCTCCTCTGATAATACTAAGAAAATAAAAGATTCTCTGTTTGCAACCTTATTTACTGAGCAAAATTATTTCCTCATGTGCTGTAGCTACAAGAGAAATGTGAAGTAACTGAAACCATGAGATGAATGATATCAATAAAGCATTAGGGATGCAAAATATATACAGGAATGTATTTACAATTCACTCAAAACCATATATAATATATTCAGACATCACATACAGTAACATACTCTCCTGAGCCTTGAATGGCTGGAAAATCTCTTGTCTTACAGCAGCAGGACCATTACATTTCATTCCTAGTATATATCTATGTTTAATCTCACTGTGCCTTGTCTCTGAGGCAGCTGGCACATGATGCCTCCACTACCACAAACAGGAAAACAGCTCATAAAGCACAGTTAGAAGACCTTTGGGGAGCTGAGACACACTGAGATGTAACTGACTTTCCCAAAGCTAGATAACCTCTTCCCGGGCACATAGGGCCGAACCCCATCAGCACACAGCTGGTGACTGCATGGGGAGGTTGGGGATGCCAAGTGCAGCTCAAATACCAACAGATCCTCATTTTTCTGTTGCTGGGGGTTTTGTGTCTGTGTGTCTGTCTGTGTGTGTGTGCAATGCATTGTTGTTCAGCAGTTTCAGAGTATCAGTCATGATTCAGGTCTTCCCAGTCTGTGCAAGGTGTGCAAACACACAACAAAGGAAGGAGCTCTGCCTAAAGCTTTCCAAGCTGAGTGCAAGATGAAATACCAGAGTTGGATGAAAGGAAGGCAGGGAGGAACAAAAGGAAACTGTAAGCCTGGTTGCACTATTAGCTGAGAATGGCTGTTGCTTACAGAGCTGAATTTTAGCTCCCAAGAGGCTGCTTGTGGAATGGGATGAGAAATGGCCATCCTTGTCTAAAGATTTTGATGGGAAGGGGAATGGCCAAGAAGCTCCCATGCCCAGAAGGTGCATGATTCAATCAATTAAGTGTTTGTATTGCTGGCAAGAAGCCTTGTTTCAACCCCTTACTGCGAAGCTGGCAGTGAAGGGATTTAGACCTGGTGCTAAAACAGACCACCAGATTCAACTGGATCTGGCAGGGCTTGGACATTCCAGAAAAACCCAACAATCAAGGTGGAGGTAATAGACTGGGGGGAGGTTTTCAATTCAGCCACACACTGCAGCTCAGTTTCTTCCAGACCCAGATCTGTCAGAGGCCCCTGCCCTGCACTACTTTGGCCAGAGATGATGGTGGATGCCAATAGCCCCTCGATGGGCTGGGCCCTGTCCTTGGTTCTCCCTCTTTTGCTGGGAAATTGGGAAAAGGGAAGGGAAAGATTTATGGTAAAGAGGGTCCCTTTTCAACTGCAAGCTGGCTCCTGTGAAAAACTTGATGGCCATGAGTGAGAGACTCAACTTTATTTCCTTGATAGAACCAAAAATTACCTGTTTTCTTGAGAACATATTAGCAGCAACACTAAAATATTGTGTTTGAGTTCAACTTCTAAGAAACTTTAAACTGAATTTAAAAGTTTGTTTTTCTTCTGGCTTCCTGCTGATATGATGAAATATAAGGTGTTTTTTTTAGCAGTTGCCC
This sequence comes from Aleadryas rufinucha, assembly GCA_013397815.1. NCBI lineage: Eukaryota > Metazoa > Chordata > Aves > Passeriformes > Aleadryas > Aleadryas rufinucha. The sequence goes on along the minus strand of VZTH01014960.1, from coordinate 197,109 downwards.
TTTCACTGTGAACTTTCAGATATGCAGGTTCACTAACGAGATTTCTCTTTGTGAAGCTGTAGTGTTTTAATTCTGATAAATGAAAATCCCATCATTAATTTTAAATCTGCAGAGCATATGAATGACTGTTTTCCTAAAAATACACATTTCTGTCAAGTCATTCATTTTTTATTTTGAGATACTTATGTTTTCCAGCTTTCCTGCTGACACATAAATTGGTATTTTCCCAGCAGGTCCCCTCTGAACAAAATTTCTCATGCACCATTCAGTCAGGCAGTTTCAGTTTGTAAGGTCTAATCCTTTAATTGTTTCATGGATGAAAATTCCAATAACATGCGATTAAATCTCTGGCACATATTAGTTATTATTTCCTTATCAGTATTATTTACTATTTATTCTAGAGCAAATACACTCCCAGAGCACCCAGACTACAATACACAAGCTCATTGAAGGTTGTCTTGCAGACCACTTGCTAACTTCGTCTTTCAAAAAGGCCCACAAAAACCTTGGGAAAACCTTAACATTACCTCCCTGATGAACCCTGCTTGTCCATGCTACAGGGCCCAGAAAATCCCTGAGATGCCAAGTGCAGTCTCTTGGCCACTTTCAATCGTGTCAGTGAGCAGCATCTGCCAGTCCCTCCAGTGGACACCAGTTGTATGCCATGGCTCTTCTTCAGGACAGAAGCAGACCAAAGCTGGACATGGATATGGGCAACACAGTAGTCCACTTCTTTACACCTAAAAATCAAGAGGGCAGAATGTGGTAAGGTTGGGAAAGGTGACCTGGTCTCATAAACCAAAACACTTGGGCAGGGCACTGAAGAGAACTGCTGGCAGTATCTGGGGCTTTCTCTCAAAGGGAGTCCTCCTGTGCTTGACTGTAGAGGCAGGGCAGGAGCTGCAGGGTGGCAGAAGCCTGCTCTCCCACTTCCAGTCATTCTTTCCCCATTGCTGGCCCATCCAACTGAACGTGATGCCATTTTTCTCACATTGCCTTTCCTCCTTCTCTGTAAATCATCTTTCTGTCCCCTCTTTCATCTTTTTGCCTGAGAACATGAGTTTTCCAGAAAAGGTAAGGACATTTCCTTGAAGTTCATCACTAATCCACTGCAGGATTAGTAGAAATTTAACATTCACAGACACAACACTGCTCACAGATAAGTCAAACACCAAAATATTCTTAGTGTACTTTTGAAATTCTGATTATTTTTATCCCTACTGGAAAAAAAAATAAGCAACTTCAAGAGCACCAGATCTGCTGTGATTCTTTGCGTGGTGGAGAACAGGCGAAAAGAATGTTATAACTGGAGATGGCAAGGGAGATTAAGAAAAGGAGGGGGTGTTTTCTTGGAAAAGGCAGTAGATTAAAACCAAGGCTTTCCTTAGGGAACTATTGTTTTTTTGCTTGCTTTTGATGAAGAACACAGAAAGCATTTTTTTTTCTTGGGTGCAGAAAAGAACCTCTAGCCGAGGGAGGCACACCCTATGATGGTGAGTGGGCTGGTGGAAGGAGTGCTCTTCCTCTTCCAGATTACAGACCACTTCTCAAGTGAAGTCTGAGCTGTTGGCTATTGTGCAGTGTGTACTTTTTTCCCCTTTCTTTCCCCAAATTATTATTTTTATTTTATTTTTGGCAAAAACAATGGAGAGAGTCTTGGTTTTATTGCACTTTGACACAAGTGTCAACACCTTGAAATATTTTGCAAAATGGAATTCTTGCTTCCCGCCCAGCCCTATAATCAACACCCCAAGGTTTCCTTAGACACCTATCTTATCAGAAAGTCTGGAAATCCTTAGGCTAAGTGATGAGCTAAGATACATGTGCTTGCAGAAGAAGGTTGGCACATAGTGCCTCAAACCCCAGTTTTGTGGGGAAGCAACTCTTCAGGCAGGGAAGCTGTGAGTGCCTGGTGAATCCCTGGTCCTGGAGGCCTTGTCCTGGTTGACTCCCCATGAATTCAGTCCAGTAACCATTTAAGCAAACAGCCCAGCAACCCTGCACCACAGAGCATACGGGAGAGGTAACTGAGTGTGATAAGTGAGGGGCAGCGAGGGCAGGGAAATCCCATGTGCAGTTATACAATCATAGAATCATTTAGGTTGGGGAAGACCTCGAGGATCAGAGTCCAACCACAGCACTGCCAAGTCCACCACTAAACCATGTCCCCAGGTTCTGGATCTACATGTCCTTTACATACCTCCAGGGATGGTGACTCCCTCACTTCCTCAGGCAGTCTGTTCCAATGTTGGACTATCCTTTCCATGAAGAAATTTTTCCTAGTATTGAATGTAAACCTCCCCAGGTGCAACTCTAAGCCCTTTCTGGTCCTGTCACTTGTTACCTGGGAGAAGAGGCTGACCCCCACCTGGCTACAGCCTCCTTTCAGGCAGTTGTAGAGAGTGATAAGGTCATCCCTGAGCCTCCTTTTCTTCAGGCTGAACACCCCCAGCTCCCACAGCTGCTCCTTATAGGACTTGTGCTCCAGATGTTTCCCCAGCTCTGCTGCCCTTCTCTGGACATTCTCCAGCACCTCAGTGTTGTTCTTGTGATGAGGGGCCCAACACTGAACACAGCACTCAAGGTGTGGCCTCACCAGTGCTGAGTACAGAGGGACAATCACAGCCCTGGTCCTGCTGGACACATTATTGCTGACACAGGCCAGGGTGCCATTGGCCTTCTCGGCCACCTGGGCACACGCTGGCTCTTGTTCAGTCACTGTCAACCAGCACAACCAGCACTAACTGGCAGCTTTCCAGATGCTCTGCCAAAGACTCGAGTGCAGGTTGTTGTTGTGACCTTATTGAACCTCATACAATTGGCCTCAGCCTGTCAATCCAGCCTGTCCAGATCCTTCCATAGAGCCTTCCTGCCCTCCAGCAGATCAACACTCCTGCCCAACTTGGTGTTACCTGCGAACTGACTGAGGGTGCACTTGATCCCCTCATCCAGATCATTGTTAAAGGTATTAAACAGGACTGGCCCCAACACTGAGTCCTGGGGGACACCACTCGTGACCTGCCACCAGCTGGATGTAACTCCATTCACCACCACTCTCTGGGTCCAGCCATCCAGCCAGTTTTTTACCCAACAAACAGTACATCCATCTAAGCCATGAACATCCAGTTTCTCCAGGAGAATGCTGTGGAAAAATGTGTCAGATAATAAATTCCAGGTAGACAAATTCCACAGCTTTTCACTGATTTGCTAAGGTTAGTGGTTTTTCTCCAGCAAAAGCCATGATGAGCTGCAACCCACCTGTTTGCAGATATAGCCTTCCTACCTTGCCTCCAGGACACTTTTAGGGCAAGGGCACAGTTATTTACATACACAACTCTTCATCAAAAGATGCATCTATTCAACTTTTTGGGTTCTGAATGCCTGAATGGGAGCCCTCACCTCTGCCCCTTGCTGTGATGATGGGCTTTCATTCCTGGTATTGGGATGCAGCCCCATCCAGCGAGGCTGATGGACACCCAGGGGCACATGCACTCTCCTCTGAGGGATTTCTTTTATTGTTCTTCTCCCCCTTTTTTTTTTTCCTTGTTTTGTTATTCTTACCACATAAAGGAGAAGTCCTTCAGACAGAGCCTGCCGGAAAAGCCAAGACACATTCAAATGCTCTCTTTTCATTGTTCCCAGAAGATTAATGACACGTAGGCCAACGGGCCCGTAGCTCTGTTCCCGTAGCCTGCATGCCAAGGGGGAACAAATGAAAGCATGTAACTGGAATTTCCACTCAGCTTGTCTCAACAGCACACGAAAAGCTAGGACAAATCAAATTACAGCTACAGAATGCAACAAAGAAGTTGCCCTCTCAAAATAAACAAACAAGCAAATGAATAGGAGAGTGGCCCCAATTTAATTGGTGAAGTCAGGCAATGATAGCTGTTTCACATCTGGGCTGTTCTTTCATTTGGCTGGAGGCTACCTTTTCATGCCTATGCTAAACTCCAGCCGCCAGTGAGGATCTGGTGGACTGTGAATGTTTTTCAAGCTGGGCAGCCTGCTGCTGGCTTCCCATGGCCGGCTCTCTTGTGGCTGCTCACTGCTTCCATAATCCAGTCACACAAGGCCCCCACTACCCCATCCCTGCTAAGAGCAGGTGTCTTTGTGTTTGTCCCAAATTCCAGCACAACGGCCAAAGCTGGCTGGCAGATAAACTGCTGTGTGGAGGCCTGTCAGTCAGAGCCAGGGGTGTCCCCCCAGGCAAGGTGGCTTCTTCATTCCAGGCTGCCAGCCAGCACAGGGGAAAGGCAGTCACTCACTTTGAAGGGTGTCAGCAGGTTGCATGCCTCAAAAGCGAGTGTTAAATAAATGTGCAGGTCTGGGGTCAATGTTTTGTTGTCCAACTCTTTGTCCCAAAACTCTCACTGTGGTTTGTCAAGTTGCTGGTTTGGGGAGTTTGGGAAAAGAAGGATCAACAGAGACATCAAGTAAAACCAGCAGAGTAAGATAAAACTCCAAAGAACCTGGGGAATGAAGGAAGGCAGGGTGCAGTCCCTGGAGAGAACCACGGAGCCTGACTACTCTTGTCAGTGCAGCTGTGCTGGTGCCAAAGCAGATCCCCTCCTCCCCAGTTGCTGAGAGGCCCCACTAAGCCCCTGCTCCCTCCACTGCCACAAGTGAGCTGGAGCCAGAAAAGAAAAAGCAGATTTCTGTCTGGAGCTGACAGATACTTATCACTTTGCTTCTAAAAGGATAAAATTTTGAATGGTATTTCCTCATGTTTCTGACTAGCCCAACTCATCTTTTTCCTGGCATGCAATTCAGCCTCCAGTTGGGAAACAACAAAAACAACCCCAAAACCACCAAAAACAAACTCCACCGCAGCTGAGCTCTGCTTCTGCCAAGGAGACTCAGGTAGTCCCTGATATGAAAAGCAGCTGCTGGCACCTAAGGTGTGCCCCAGAAATCCCTCCTACGTACTATTCCCAGACTTTGTAACCTGACCTGATGCACCAGGAGTGGTGTTTTTGGCTCATTTCTACATTAAATAACACTTACTAGATATGGTGAGTGAAGCACATCAATCTTGGGCATAGGTAATAATTCTCCCTTCACTCTCTGCCCAAATCCAGCCAATCAGCCAGAGGTTCAGCATGCAGGAGGATGTGTCGATCCCCAGTTCCATAAAATATCACTCCTTACCCTATATTTACAGCAGTACAGCAGTTATAAGTAAATCTAGTAACAAGTGATCACTTTGTCTGTATTCCAGTCTATTTTTTCAATGATTTTTTTCTTCCTTTAAACATACTTTTTCAAACTTGCCATTTACAACAAGCCTGTGCATTACTTGTTTTCTTTTAAATCAAATGTACACTAAAATGATACTTGTGATACAACTTTCTTTGGGTCACATTAAGAAGTGGTAAAGTTCTACACTGGGAAATGGCTTTACTCACACTTCATTTGCTTAGATCTGACATAGAGACACAGAGCTACAGGAAACCGGTTTACTTGCTTCCACTGAATTTGCTCCTGGGGAAACAGGAGAAAAAACGTAAAGCAATGTCTGTTTGTTGAGGCTGAGTGACATCTGTCAAAAGCCAAATGTTTGTCAGACACGGGTGCCCACAGGCAAATGTTATCTCCCAGATAACAACAGCTCAATGACTGCACTGATTTTTCCAAGGTTGCAGCATCGGCAGTCGCTGCAGTCAGGCAGTGTCCAATGCCTGAAAATACCAAACCCACTACTTGTGTCCATTACCATGCAGTGACGTGAGGCCCAAGAGTCAGGCAACCCACGCTTAAAATGACAACTAGGATCATTGCCCAACTCCTACACCAACAGATCCTTTCTGGTGACCTATGTTTCCCTCCCTGTTATTGCCTGTGATAAGATCCCACGGATCAAACCAGGTGGTGTTTCCCCTGTCACTGCGATTGGCAGTCCTGGCTGTCAGAGCACACTGTCCATACCCAGCAGCTGTGCCACGTGGAACACAGCACTGGTTCAATCATTGCAGATGCCAAAGGGTGGGTTAGTGCAGTGCTCCCTCTGCAAGGGCTGCCTGACCCTGAATTATTTTCTTTGTCGAGGAGGAAGGCTCATGTGTTCAGAAAACATCCAGCCTTGCGTTACGCAAGAAGATATCACAGGAGCTGTTTGTTCCAAAACACAGCGCGGGGAATACACGCGCACCTCTCTGCGTGTGGGATGCACACGTGCCACACACAACAAGGAAACAAGCCACGGCACTTAATCCCTTTGGTACATGTGAAGTCTGAGCAAGAGGGCCAGCAAAACAGAGAGAGATAGGAGCAAGTACATGGATATTTTGAGACATTATTGCTGATTTCTCAGTCTCTTCACCACATGCTCCCTAAAAGCAGTGTTTCCAGCCCTTTGCTTTCTCACAGTTCAGGGATACCCCACCAAGACAGGTCAGAGGGAGGATTATTCACCCTCAGGAGGCACCTGAGTTACCATGATTTCTGTGCTTTAGGATCTCTCTGCTTGCTGCAGCCAGTGTCCAGAGCAAGCGAGCAGACGTCGCGCGCGTCCCTCTCCCCACGTGCCATTGTTCTCCAGAAATAGCACCGAACGACATGCTGGCTGGTTGAAGTCTGTGCTGAGATTTATTTAATTTTTTACCCCTTCTTCTTTTTCCTTTTTTTTCCTCCTCAAACGAGGTCTCTCAGCATGTTCCAGTGGTTATTGTTCTCAGGCCGTGCAAGGGCAGTGCCCCAGAGGGGCTGGGCTGGAGCCTGATGTGTTCCACACCCACATTCCTTGCTGGTGGGAGACGGATGTCTCCTCACGGCCTGTATTTGCACAACTTACTGTATATTTCCATAGAAGGACAATGAGCATCTACCTAAGCATAAGAAGCCTCCCGGATGACAAACATTGTTACATTTGCACCCAAAACAAGGCATTTGCGAAATACAGAAATTCCCTTCGTGCTTCTCCTCTGAGGTTCTGCTGGGATTTTTTTTTCCTGCTTTAAGCGACAAAGGTATTGTATGAGTAATATTGTCCCATGGTTTTTTTTTGTTGTCATTCATTTGTGCTTCCTATGATTTTCTTATCAGACAAGCTTCCAGAGTTCTGGAAAAGGATTTGCATACAAATTGCCTTTTTCACATGTGCGTAACCTTTTCAGTTTTTTAATGAAAAAGCCACAAAAGTTGTCATTTTCAGATGAAATGGAGGTCTGCTATGAGATGCTTAAGCACATTCTAACTTTACAAGATGTCCTACAGGCAGCCCTACTGGCTCGAGGGGCCAGTAGACGAGCACCTGTGTTAAAAATACAAGTTTATCTCATAACAGGCCTTGCATGAGTTCTTTACCCAGGATCATCTGGTAAGAGTGTCTTTGTAGCTGCCTCGATGGTGCAAGGATAGAAAGCAGGGAAAGTTTATAGGCAGACCCAATCTCTTTTATTGGGCTAACAGAGCAGGAAAAAAAAGCAAGAAAATGTTGGGGCACGCTCTATCTGATGCTACTTGCTTTTCTAAAGAGAGAAGTAGACAAGGTCTTCACAGGCACAGATTAAAGTCTGAGAGCCGAAATGAAGAGGAATACAGCTGTAGGACCTTGCTGACTTCAGCTGAGCACCTTTGAAGGCAACCTCCACCCTCTGGTACACATGCCATTTATTTTGTTGATTAAAACCACGTTATTTTGGGCTTTTGTTGTTGCTAATATGAGCACAGCTACCCAGGGAGGGAGATTTATCTCACTTTCCAGGAGCTATCTCAGTGTTAGGCAACTGGCATGATCTGGTGTGTCTGGGCTCCCACTGCAGTCAGTGGAAAAGGATGAGCTCTTCTGGGGATGATTCAACTCATTTTATGACAGATATCAGAGACAAGAGGGATAAATTGCCCTATAGACAAGACTTTGATCGGGACTCTGGATGACTAGACCTAGACTTAAACAGCTAAAATTAGATGAGATGAATCATACCCAAAGGTGATTTTTTTTTTTTTAATGCTAGAAGCACAGATACTACCCACCCAGCAAAATTAGCAAAGCAGCAGTGTCTGTCAGCATAAACCCAGACCATGTCTTTGCAGTTCAGGAATTTGAAGAGTCATCTCCCAAACATCCAACTCCTCCTACAGACTCCCCTCCCTTCCTGGGACCTATTGTACCCACAATTGCCCTGTGCGGATTTGACACCCCAAAAACCTTTGCTGACCATTCCCCATCTCCTTTGTGCCAACAAAATGGGCTGAAACCACTACAAAGAGAACGATCCTTGCTTCTTATTCATTTCCAATGAGAGCCAAGGCAACTCGGAACATTAAAAGAATAGACTCTGAGATTTAATACCTTCAGTGCATCAAAGATGAGACTTAACATTTAATAAGGAGGCTTAATTAAAGCCTCTCTCATCAAATCAGGATGAGATTCCAGTAAAATGGTGTAGGTGCACTTGTAATGACCAGCACCAAAACTTGTTGGATGTGTATGTGGGGGACCCTCAAGAAATTGTCTCTGCAGAACATTCCTGTATATTATACAATTACACTTCTTCCCACTAAGAGATGAGATATCAATAAAGGTCTCATCCTAAGTAGCTCTCCCCACACCTACTTTTGTAGGATTACATAATAGAATTGCAAATATGCTCAGCAGCAGTATGCATTCCCAGCCCTGTCTGAATCTTGATTAACTCCCGACCTCCGTGACAGCCTGCAGGAATGAGTTCCATAGTTGAATTATATCACGCAGACGAAAATAGTCCCTTTTTCAGCTTTGAACTTGCTACCTTTTAGTTTCTTCCAGTGTCCTTGGACAGCAGCTAGAGCATGTTAGGAATTTTCCAGCGAAACAAATTGGAAAAGGGCAATTCAGAGTGAAAATGTCTTCAGGAAATAGGTCTGTTTGACAAACTTCTGATAAAGCACAGGCAGGACTGGGTCCCAGAGGTGTTTCCTGCTGGGTACACGACATAACACAGGGGAACTGAAGGCTGCAGGGATCCCTGCTCCAGGGCAGGTCAGTACTGGGCTGGCCACTACTAGGAGACCAGAGGCCTTAGGAACCCTGGCTCTACTGAATATCTTGGAGTTTAGATATTACTCTTCAAAGGAGGTTTAAAATCTTCCTGGATATCCTCTTTCAGTTCTGAAATTTTTGTGAAATTCTCATTTTCCAGCAATTTGCAAAACTTATTTCCCTGCCCCTGGCTCTCAACCAAAGACTGCAGCATTTCCTCCCTCCTTACCCAGCCCAGCAACTTTTGATCTGGTGTCACAATATTCAGTCCTTTTAATTTCTGATTTTAAGGAAGCATTTGTCACCTTTACAGCTTCTTCCCTCCTCAGGGTTCGTAGACAGCCCTCACTTGTTTTAGTTTGGATTTTTTTGCTGTCCTGAAGAATTTCTCCAAATCTATGGTGTCTATATGTGAGTAGCAATCAAAACCAAAAACTCTGAATGCCTTTAATAGGGGAACAGAGTCGATATTTCCCATGCACCCAAATACAAGGTGGTCACCACCTGAACACTTGCACACCAATACCCACCACCCAAGGCGTGTGAGGGAGTGCCTCGGTGCGTAACAACGCGCAGTATTTGGCAGGACTTCAAAATCTTCCTTCCTCCCTTTTGGTATGTCTCTGGCATGTAACTGCAGCTCTCCCAAGTGCTCACTGAATGCCAAGTAAGGGAAAAGTGACTTGCTGGCTTGGAAATGCAGACCCCTTTCTTTGCAAGAAGGAGAATTTCAAGATCTGTCTTCCGTTCCTGTCTGGGCTGAGAGAAGGGACCTGAAGGCACATTTATGGGCACTTCCTTTAAAGGTTTGTTTCAGCCAAGTATGGGTCTATCACTACAAAATTAAACAAGAAATTCCCATGCAGAACAAACAGAAAGGGCCAAAAGGTCTTCTAGTGGACTTTTTTCTTTGGTGTCCTTCCTCTGAAGCAGATTGAGATTGCACTGATGCATATTTCAGGGAGAAAAAAAAATAGAAAAACAATTCCCAAACCCTGACATCATGAGCAAACCAGAAAAGAATCATGGCAAAATCATGCTTCTCATAACCTTCATTTTCTCATATTATTCTTTCTCATTCCACTGTAGGGAGTATAAAACAAAACAGAAAAAGGTGCAGATGTGATTTTTTTGTATGAAAATTACACTAGCAAGCCTGAAGCCGCTGCGTTAATATCACATGCTGAGGTGCACAATCCACGTTACCACACTGGAGATGGAGAGAGGTGAAAAGATTTGAAAGGCACTAGACAAACAAATAATGAAGTTGGTCCAAGGATGATGAACCTGTGAATAACAGACTTGGGCAGTTCAAGGCAACCTAGGCCTCCAAGACAACTCTTCCAGTTGTAGTTTGAAGTTTACAAAAGCCTGGAAGATTTGAGAGCCACAGCTTTGGCTGATAGCTCACATCTTTTCCATTTCATGGAACTTTGTGCAGTCTGACCTCTGGCAAGTGTTGGGCTGGCAATGCTCCCTCACAGCTACATCTCCATGAAATCAGGCAGAGGCATGGGAATCTTAACTTTATGTGCCATCTTAGCCAACCACCACTGACCAGTGCACAAGCTTTATTTACTGCCTCCCTTCAACTATATATAGCCAGACAGACCTGGAAAAACCCAAATTGGGTCATCCACTCCAGTTGCTCACACCAAAAGGGTTGTTTCCTTACTTTATTATTCCTATTGTCTTATCCTATCTGGTCTCACCCACCCATGTCATTGCCTCTGCTGGTCTGACAATCTATTCTAGGCATGCTCAAGGTTGTGAATTTTTTTCCTTATGTCTAGCCTCATTCTTTTTCCATTTTTAATTTTAGGCTAAAATCTGTTCAGCCACTTTCTAGATAATCCAGATAACCCTCTTCCTTTCTTTCATGCAATTTCCTTTCACTTATTTATATTGCTATCATCTTGTCATCACTCCCTAGCCTAACTTTTTCCAAGAGTTTCTGGCTGATGCACTCGCTGTTCCAGCACACTCATGTGCTCTTCCAAGGCTTTCCAATCTACTTTTCTACCATTACGATAGTTTTCAGCTGTCGTGCAGCATTTGGGAAGCAGTTTTCTGCTCCCATCCCGCATGTCAGTACTGAAGGCTAGTAAATTTACACACGCTGTTTAGCATCATGTTAGTCTTGTAACTACATGTAACTACAGGTCTTGTAGGCCTTCAAAGCATTTCTTTGCCCTCAGCATCTTGTTTGTCATCTCCATTGTGAGATCACAAAATGTACAGGCCAAGATTATACCTGACACTTGCACAAATCTATGAGCTTGAAGGGCACATGGCCTTGAGGTCATCTATCGGTTGTTGTCACCATAGAGTTGAAGACCCTGAAGGACTGAGTAACGAGAGAAATATCAGATGTTGGGAACAGAAGCAGAATATGGGCACAAGATCCAATACTACATAAAAGCATCATCATACAGAAGATTTTTTAAGTAGTAAAAGACAGTCAGTAGAGTTTAGGTTATTTCACATGTAGCCAAAAGTACTGTTTACATGGGGACAGTTAAAAATTCACTGCTGTAACAGGGACCATCACCTTTCCAGCATATCCTATTGTAGCTTAACTCTGCTTCTCACTAGCTGGTTTACAACTGACCTACTACTACTTCCTTGCCAGCCAGCTTCAGACATTTGTAACTTAGTCTTCAGAGTTAACACATTATATTTTTTTAAAGGGAAAAACAGTAAGTGATTCTTGACTAAAGGTCTGTTTTAAAAATTGTTACTTCCATATTATTATCTTTTTCTAATCTTCAAATATATAAATCACATCTTTGCAAATAACAATTTCCCCTCCTTGCCCCATCATTTGAACGTTGCCTGCCGGTGACTGGCATTCGAGCCTTGATTTTAAGGCACTACATGTTGTAGTTATTGAAACACTGAGCTTGCTGCCACCACCGAGGCCTCAGGATAAAGGTTTTAAAAATCATAAATGCTAGCTAGACCATGATTTTATTGAATATCACAGGAAGGCAAGGTATATAATTGTGATTTTATTTTTGACAGCCTACTCTCTCACCTGTTCTTGTATCAAGCTACTGGAACCTGTTGGGCAGGTTGTAGATGTCTCCACAGTTTTCAACATCCAATATGACAAAAGAGAAAAAAAATCCTTTTATGTTAAGGAGCAGGATCTTCTAGTGATATAGATGAAGATATCACTGTGCTCCTGAAAATGCTAATTTTTGGAGTTTCTGAATCGAGAGAGATACGTTAGATGAGCCTGAGTGTAATCTGGTGGTGTCACCTCCTCAAACCAAGGGGAGAGTTGTCATCCCCTGACTAGGTCATACCAGCTCATTCAGCATTTTGGAGCTGACTGAAAACTGCACTTCTTTTGGTACTTTCAAACCAGCTTCACAGCCACTAAAGCTGGTGGAAAGGATGGAGCACGAACACAAGTGCAGTGAGGCACTGGAAGGAAAGAACAATCAGGAGCCATGGTACTACAGGGAAGCGCTAGGGGCAACCCTAGGTGAACTTACAGATCCAAAAAGCAAGATTACTATAGTTGTCAAAATAGAATTGAAGGAGTCAGATGCAGACCTGATTTCTCCTTCTACCATTTTTGAAGTTTTAAGCAGACAGCCTCTGAATGCAATCTCTCTATCAGTTTATACAATGCTTAAGTGTGGCTACTAATTACGTTATTAAAAAGGGTGGCTATTGTAGGACTAAGTCAGAACAGCAAAATTAAAGAGACCAGGCTGCTGAGAAAGTAATTAAAGAGTGTTTGCAAATGCTGTGATTACTGGATAAATGGTACGCTTGGGGACACTAATTACTATGGTAAAACTGCTTTTGGTGATGTTTTATATAGACAATTAATGTGATGAGCCTAGAGACTAGGGATTTGATACACTGTCACCCCTACGGTCCCTAAGACTTCAGAAAAATTAAATAATTCTTCCATAAGTTTGTTTTAGTTCTTCTAGCAGCTGTGACAAGTAAAGAATAAAAGTCAGTAAAAAAGAAAGGTTAGGACATGGTTTCCAAACTGTCAGGAAGGAAAGGTTTTGTCTAGTTACAGTCAGAAGCATCTTGGAAGGGTTAGCCAGCAAACAGAACTGAAAAGCTTCAGTCCAGGGATACAGACACTGGGATAAGAAATATTAGGCTGTCCATGTAACTATTATTGCAGGAAAGTGGGTCAGAGAGCCAAGAAACCGATTAAGGAATGGGGAACAGTATGCAAGGCAAAAAACAAGTATCAGCATTTTTCTCCCTTGAAGCTGTTGATAACTTGAAGCTGTTTCAATAATGATATCCCAAACTGATGGCAATGTTTCCTCCCACCATCCAACACTATCCTGTTGCTTTGTGTTTTGAAGGGCTGTCAGTCACATGGAAAACACGGAAGAAAGGTCAAGAAGAGAGTACAGGATACGAAGGAATGTCGCGCAATCAAGTCATGGTTTTCAAGGGCACAGAAGCCCTACACAGGCATTTGCAGCTTGATCCTGCAAGCCTTTCCTGACAGCAGCTGCCAGTGTTTGTGCAAGCACCTGAGGGAAGCCAAAGGGCTGATGTGCATCACTGGTGTTCCTGGAGACAGTGTCTGTATGTGATTCCACTGCAGTACATGACCAAGAGCAAACGTCTTGGTCCACACTTTTGGAGTCTAGATACAATGAGGGAACTTTTTACTATGTCACCCTCTCCCTCTTCCCTCCCCCCACCTTTATTTTCCTTTGTTTATGTGTTTGAGGTTTTGTTTGTTTGTTGTATTTAAAAGGTTTTGTAAGCTGACAGCCACTTGTCCAGAGGATGATGAGAGTGAACATTCTTGTGTTACCTGATGGTTGTTGTTGAAGAGGGAAAGAGCAACAAAACCTCTAGGGAAGCTGAAGTTTATGTTTTAAGGCCAGTTTTCAGCCCAGGGTGAAAAATACTCTATGTGGTACTGAGCTCTCACACATAGCAGGCAGAAAGGTCTCTGTATGACACAGTAGTACTCACATGCATCTTAGAACCACAGGAAAGGGTCAAATTCAGAACCCTTAAATATCAGTGTTGTGCATGTTCTTTGAATCATCCCAGGTTCACGACCATGCCCACAATTCTCAGTGCTTACAGCCCAGAGAACAGCGCTCCACAGAGATGGGAAACAGTGTCCATGTGAAACTGTGGCAGAACACTACTATCCCTGGGGAAGAAAAAACCAAAACCCAACAGAGAGAGCACCAGCCCAACAGCTCTTTCTTGCTGAAAATTACTGGTTTGGTACTAAACGAGCTTTCTCTGGGTCCAGCCTTGACACCTCTGCAGATTACAGAAAGACAGTCCCTGAAGCCACATGTCGAGACACTGTTTCCTCATATCACTTGCATGACACCTTTCCTCAGTTCAGAGTAAAGATACAAGAGACATTCTTTTGAGCCAGAACACTCCTTGGCAAGCACATTTCGTCTGAGATGCACATCCAAGGATCCTGAACGTTTTGTCCCTTAGGTAGCAGCCTGCTATTAACATGCTATTTGAGAGAGCCCATGCCAAGAGGAGAGCAAAGCATCAAGGAGTAATGAAAGCCCCTGGACGAGTCTAGCAATTTATGTTAATTTTACTGTTGTCATCATATAGATAAAAGAATGGAAGTGACCAGCTAACAAAGGTGGGTTTCTAAAATTCAGGGAAAGCCACAATCAAAGGGCCACATTCTGCAGCAGCTCTGGCTCCTTTGAAGACAGGAGATTAGGACTGAGCCTCTTAAAGTTCACAGCTACTAAACTGTTAAGGGTCAGTGAGGAGTGTAGCTCTGTAAGTAATGTGGACTATTTACCAGACTAAAGCTGTCCAGCTGCCTTTTTTTTTTTTTTTTTTTTGGCTAAAGAAGTCAGAACAAAAGGGCAACCTCAGAAAGGGAAGAGACCACACACACCTGGTAGATCAGAGTAACTGCCAGGAAGAAGCAAATTCCTTCTCAGCAACTACTAGAAGTATTGCTTAGAATTTCAAAAGTGTAAAAACTAAAAGCTTAATGCAACTCACAAATGTGCCTGTCCTGTATTTCCTACAAACCTTCAGAACTGGCCTGGTAGTCAGCATGTTTAATCTTCTATTTTGTCTCATAATTATATGTATGGCCCAGACACATTGCTTATATGACAACGGACTATTGGACTATTTTGGACAACAACAAGAAGAAGCTTTTAATTTTTATTTTTTAATGGTTTGCAGATCCCTCAGTGATAACAAGGTCCAACCCTTAACAATAGCAACAATAAGTCACATAAAATATGAAGTCATTAATACATTTTCAACCCACTGTAACTAGAAAGGAGATCTTGACATTGACTTTAGAACAAACCTTAATTATTGCAAAGTTCCGGCATATTTAAATGCAAGAACTTGCTTCCTTCTGCCATGACAATATTTAATTGTGGTAAAAATTAGTTTGTCTAGAGGGCAAGTAGGAAAAATTTCCTCTGCTTGAAAATTAAGTATCAAACTCTGACTTCAGGAGATCTGACCACATCGATACCACTTTCTGCTGACTGAGACTTAATGAACCTCAGTGTTGTCCTGTAAGTTAGATCAACCTTTTCAAGCTGGCAATACTTTCATTTACTAACAGTAGACATAGAGCGATCAAAACTGGATGCACATATTTTGTTGCACTGAAATGACATTCAAGGTATCCTCCTTCTGTGCCTCTAACAGCATTTTAACCTAGCCCTCTATTTCTTTTCACAGGGAGGATGCAAAAATTGAAGAATGACACTCTAAGGTGCAACCTGCCCCACACAATCGGAGAGTATCCCAGGACTGCAACAACAAGCAGAAGTCACTCTGGGTGTTTGTAACAGTCTCAAGGATGACAAAAAAGAGAGCAAAGCTACAGCTCTAGGGAAAACTCCAAGCTGAACTTTTAGGTTCAGAGGTAGAGTTTGTTATTGCCCCTTACCAAACTCCACCATTATTAGACCCTTATTTCACCTAAACCTCCAAGATCACCCTCACCCTGACTCCTTACAAAAATTTTTCAAATAACAATCACCTGCCCTTATATTGTGTGTTAATTAACTACCTTCACTACTAATTGAAGTATGGCAATGCCAACGCTCTACTTTATTCTTTTGCATAACCATGAAATTGAGTGGCATTAACACATGAAAAGCAAATTAGAAGAAAAAGTAACCAAAAGGACACCTGAGTGCAGCAACACTTCTGCCTTGTACCTAAACAGAAAGTCTTTGATACAAGGCCATTATATAACCATGCTGCTGCATGTCAGCAAATTGACACCTTTCTACCTCCCTTATTCTTGAAAAACAGTTAACCAAATCTTCAATTTTTTCATACTCACATAACCCCAAAGGAAGCCATTCTAGCCCCAAGAAGACAGAGAAATAGTCCTGTGTAGCTCTTGTTGTTAACTACACAGTAAGTGGAAGCAAAGGAACAAGAGGAAGGGGAGTAAACCATGCTCACCTGACAGGAAATGACACTGGCTACTCCCAATGAATCCAGCACTGAAGAGTTACCAGGTGTGCAAAGTTTCAGCAGGCACCCCCTAGTTCCAGCATTAAGCTATTTAGTAAATAACCCTTCTACCTTTGCCCAAATCACCACCTTTGTGACTGTGTAAGTTTTTACCATCTCCTCCCTCACACCCTGACCTTTCTTCTCTCCATATTGAAGAAATTCCGTCTTTTTAGTCTCTCTTCATAAGCTATCATTCAATCAGCAGTATCTGAACTTGTTTTCCTTGCCCTTCTCTGGATTTTATCTACCTCTGCTATGTCCTCCTTGAGATGCAGAACTCCACATACTCCAGATATTGTCACTACAGCAGTTTTCTGTAGCAGGAAAATAACACTTCTTCTCTTGTTATCCATACCCCTCCTTGTGATTGCCATGGCTCCATGCTTTGCTGGCTCTTCTGGGCCCCACTGCACACTGAGCAGATGATCTCCAAGAGCTGTCACTGATGATTTTGAGGCCTCTTTTCTGCACTGGAACTACAAGAGTTTAACCTCATAGTTTGGATTATTTCTCCAAAGGTGCATTACATTTCATTTACCTACCCGGACCTCTCCTGTCCTTTTTTTTGTACACTTGTGTGGTCTTTCTGAGCCTGGCATGGCATTTATTTGTTGAGAAATGCTTACTATTATCTGCAAACTTGCACATTTTATTGTTCCCTTCTCTGAAGGCAACTTTCCTAAGAGGTGTGTGGGGCCATCCACTGCCTTCCCAGGGATGGAAGTCAGACCTCCCTGGCTTACCGGTTCTAGTCTGTAGTTCACAATTCTAAAGACAAATTAAATTAAAGGAAACATTTTAAGTCAAGAGAATTTCCTTATCCACTTAAGAATAAGTCAGGTCTGTCCTCTGTCCAATAAATATAATGCTGCCATTAAGGCCTAGCTCAGTACATATAAAGACCAGAAACAGTATTTTGTCTGTTTATTCAGTAGGCTTTAGGTTGTCGTAGACTGTAGAAAAAAGTGCAATGAAGTAATTTTTGAGACTTGAAAAAAACAATTCAGACAATCCCATGGGTCCTTGGTCGTGCACTCCAAATTCTTCAGTTGTAAGGCCATTTTCTAATTCAGAACAACTTCCTTAGAGGCCATTCTTTCACTCCTTTCTGCAAGAGGGCACAAGCATCCTGCATGTTTAATTGCAAGCATACAATGTTATCTGCTCCTTCTCTCTTATGTAAGTTTGCAGGAATGCTGAAAGACTTTCCGGGCTCTGAGAGGTTAGGGGTTGGAATCAGGTCCCTTGTATATCACTGCATTGACTTTTTGGGACGTGAAGTTATTGCAATTAAGATACTGGCCGGATGTATGGGCTAAAGAGCCCGACTGATATCACAGGCATTTATTGATAATGCAACTTCTGAGGAAGAAATCTGGGGAATTGTTCTTCTTCATGTTTTCCTCTGCAAGCAAGCAAGCAAACCATATGGATTTATCAGAAACACACAATGCTTTATCTAGCTCAAGAGAAAAAAGAATAGTGTTTATTTTACTGCAGAGGAATGTTCTCTTTCAGTTTGGAGAGCCAGTTGCCTGAGCTGGCACTGTGTACCTTTTGGCCTCCAGCAGGAGTATTGCTCTGGTTTAATTCAGTGCTATCTTTAACCTGATTACTATTTACTATTTGTGCTGTGATAATGTTTCCAAGCTGCAGCAGAGGAGAAGGGCTTCATTGTGTTAGGTGCTGTACAAACACACAACTGAAAGATAACTCTTGCCTTCAACCATGCAACTAAGCAGCTCCTAAGCTGAGTGCTGGCACACAGAGAGGAAAACATCAGCAGCAGGTTGGGCTGAGGGCTTGGGTTTTGTTTCCCTTTCCCAACTGTGCAATATCAAGCAATTGGCTCTCCCCCATCTCATTTGACTTGTGCACTGCTGTACAGAAAGCCCAGCTGAAAGATAGTGAAGGGTGGTGGGAAGAGCTTCCTATCTCCCACTTCTTTCCTCTTGTGGCACCTGGTATTTAAGCAGATCATCTGCATCTGCCTTCTCCACATGTCACTGGGCACACAGGAAGAAAATGCTGGAAAAACCTGAAAATTAAAGCAGTGCCCTGCCTGACAGTCAGTCTGCAAAGAGTTAAGAAGATGTTTCTGTAACGAGAAAAATCCCTTCCCAGAAATCTTACCAGAGTCCTAAGAACATTTTGTTTGGCAACAATTGAGTAGCCTCCTGCTCCAGCAATGTTTTGGGCCCTTTCTTACTGGTTGAGGGCAGCATCCAAAAGGCCATTAGGAAGGGTAGTGTTTGGTTTAGTCTCACCATTTACCTCATCAAAGCCTGAGGTCTCAGTGGTCTTGCAGGATGGAGCTTTTTGCCAGAAGAGGTTTGGTTGGGTCAGTGTCCACCTGTCTGGGTCTTGCAGGAGGAATCCATGTCTTTCCTCCAAGCTGTTGATTGTAAGACCACCCTTGAGAAATGGACTTTGAGTGAGGCCAGAGGGCTGGTAAAAGTGTTTCTTTCTTCTGTGCACTGGGATGAGTCATGGCTCCATAAAGCCATTCTCACTTTCCAGTGCATGAACTTAAATTCTTCCCAGAGTCTAAAATAAGTGAACAACCACGCTCAGCGTGGGTTTCAGGAAAACCAGGGGAGGGCAAGGGAGAAGGAAGAAGACAGGAGTACTCTTTTTCAGCACTGGATTAATTGCCCAGATTTTATGTGATTTTATTTCTCTCTCTCTCTCTCTCTCTCTCTCAGAAATATTTCACCTCTGTCTAGATTTTGATATTCCTCAGGTAGACCTTTACTGAGTCATTCCCAGCTGCACAGCAAGGATGTGCATTAGATGGTGCTGCCGAGGAAAATGAAGTGAAGTAACAAAGGAGGGGGAGCACAGTTCTGTGGGTTCTCCAAGTGAAGTTTGGAGTCTTTTGTTAAAGTGCAGCAACACCTTGCTCTTCTTGAACTATTTGCCTGTCTTATGCGAAAACCTACTACTGAAAATATCCTTGCAAACAATCCTGTGGGAAAAAAAGAGACTTATGTGACTTGGTACCTTTGATAACAAACTAATAAAAAATCTGTGATGTGGCACATAAAGTCCATCTTTGCAGGGGCTTGTGGGCACAGTACACATTACCACTACATGTAAAACTCAAGAAAGACTCTATAAAGATCTTTGTTCTCTAGAAAGAAGTAGAAATAGCTATAAAGTGATTTCTTTTTGTTTAGGGGAGTATGTCAAAATGACACCAGTGCTGGAAGACGTGGTAGTAAACCAGTAATTAATGTTTGCCTTTTCACTTACGTTACTGTCACTTAAGAAGAGAATACATACAGTAGACAGGATAATTCTATAATTTCTTTATATAGACCCTAATAAATTATATTTAAGACTGTGTCTGTGTTTTCTCAAAGCCGCACTGATCTCCCAGCTCCTGCATGTTTCTTCAGTTCCCTGCTGGCTTTGTTTCTGCATTGTAAGCCCTCTCGGCAAAACTGGGTGTAGGATGGAGAGGTCTTTCTTTTGTACTTCTGAAGTGGATAGTATGTTTTTAGCAGTATTCTAATCTTAATATATATTTAAAATAATGAAAACAATTGTCTCCTAATAGGACTTTCCTAAGTAGCTTATGGCACACTGCCCTCATTGTAGAGAAGTTCGTCCTTGTAGATAAGAAATGTCAATTAAAATATAAGCTTTGTGGAGGACAGATAACACACAGTTTTATATGCAAATTTTGAAAAAATCAGTACATTTATGGGTTTTGTTGTTTGGGTGGTTTTTTACACACAAATATAAGTGGTGAAGGAAAAGTAATGTGCAGGAACTGAATCAGCATATTGTATAAGCACAGCAAATAACATCATAATGACTATGTTATCTTATCATAATGGTGCACAGTTTTGTATGCAAATGTTACCTCATATACAGTCAACTATCTGCAATAAAGAGCATTTATTATAGGAAATGTAAGAATAATTTTGTATTCTTTTGTTATTACAATTGGTTTTCAAAATAACATCATAGATTTACACAAATCTAAGTTAACAGACACTTGTTTTCAGCAGCTTATTGCTTGCTGCTTGTATATTGGATGTCGCACAAGACTTTCTAAAATATGTCGGGGAATGTGGGCTGAATGAGATGGAGACACAGTTACACACTTCCTCATGCCAACATCATGGGCCAATAACAGAGGGCAAGAGGGAGCTCATGCAGCTGCCCTGGTGACATATTTCACAGACAGATAGTTTTACGATAATTTGATTTCTGGGCCAGACAGGAAAATACCTTCCCAAGATTACCACTGTCTTGGGCACTCTGGGAAATTTAACTCTGAATCTCTAAAGACACATGAGAACAGAACTGAAAATTATTTTCACAGCTTTTACACTCTAAAGAAGTAGTATTTGCTCTTAATGTAGTCTGAAAAAACCTACAATGGAATAGCTTGTGTGGTAACAGCATGATAGTGCGGCTGAAAATGAACCCTGTATCTCTTTGGGCCATATATAATTAAAAAGCTTAAAGTAAGGAAAATTTTGCTCTTCCCATCACAATTCCATTTGAAAAAAATACTTCTCTAAACTCCTTCATTTAGCAGAACTTCTGCCTGAGATGGGCTGCTTTTCCCCTTTCTGAATTCCTGACACAATATAAATCAAACAAATTCAAGATAGCAAAGCCGGGAAAATCATTATAATCGCAAAACCATCAAAAAGGTCAACAAGAAGGAGAAAAACAATAGGATTCTGGTAACTGTTTGGGAAGAAACTATTCCTGCTGCAGTGAAACTCACTGTTTTCATAACAACAAATTAAATACCAAGGTAATTCCCTGGAGCCTTCAGCAGTGTGGCTGTGTGGCAGCAACAGAAGCTGCTCCAGCACAATGCACAGTGTCATTAGGAAAACCCGCTGGCTGCTGAGCCACCGTGCAGCTCCGCTGTGTTTGAAGTTACTCTGGAGTCCAGCCTACCTTTTCAAAGCACTGCATTGTTACTCTTCTTTTCCTCCCATTCTTGTCCGTTTCCCCATTCTCCTCTCTTCCTGTCCCCTGTCAGGCAGACATGTTTTAGAATCCATTCATAATACAAGGAGCTGGGTGTTGCTGAACTGGTGCAGGTGGCTGGAATGCTGGCTTCAACAGGTGGAAATGAGGGAGTTACAGCTGCACCTGTTTTACAAGATTTTATTTGCTTATTGGTGCCTTATATGCTCCCTAAAAATGTGTAATTGGTTGAGTGTAAGCTGTTCTCTTACACTCAAATGGCACAAGAGATGGGTCAGCAAGGTAAGTGCTCTGCAAACATCCATTCTGAAAAAGAATGGCATTTGTATTTGCTTTGGCTGTTCCACCTTGGAGAATGAAAAATCAAGACTGGCCTTTCTGAGACTCCTGTTACTCATCTATAAAATGTGATTTTTCTATATATCAAGGTGTTTCAATGATGGTTGCCAAGGAACTGCAGGTATCAAAGCAACTTTCTTAATATTTTGCACTGGGAGGATTTAGATTTTCCTGACTAGTGTGCAAAAATGGGTATCATTTATCAATTACGGGGTGAGTAGAGGTGTTCACATTACTGTCTGTCCTTATCTGAACAACAGGCAGTAACATAAGTTATAAACAGCCAGAGTGTAACAAAAAGAAAAATCACACTTACTAAAAAATCCCCTCAATTGAATGTCAGATAAAGAACATGCTGCAGCAATGCAGTCGTTGGGGTACTTGGTCCCTGCCAATCGACAGGTTTAAAATAAGCATTCTTATGCAATGAACAGCTACAGAAGTTTCACTGGGTAATAAATACCCATGTAACAACAATAGGCAACTTTATCGTCCAAACCTGTTCACCACATAGCCTGAGGCTTGGTTTGTAAGGTCTAAAATATGTATGTTTGCTGTGTTGTTTCATGGCATTTTCAGGTAAATTCCTGCTACCTTACCTTGCAGACCAGGCCCAGTATCTCCAGTCTTTTCTCCACCTGGCTGATTAACTTCATGATTTCATGAGATTCACAGCACAGTGAAACAAAGAGTCAGAGAGGTGGTAGGAGGGAAGTTGTTCCTCCTCCTTCTCTGGACTCATCAGTTTCTTTCTTCCTTGATTTTCCATACTGTAATCTCAGGCTGACTGCCTTTGTTCTGGAGTCAGGCACTGCTGAGGCCTTCTGACACACAATTAACTCTTCTGCAAATGAAAATAAATGGATTTGAGGGGAATTTTCTAAAGATTCTTGTCTTCAAAATAAATTGTCACACCAACGTCAAAGTTAGAAATCAAGAACCCAGAAAGAAGAAACTATTCTGAAAAACTGAAATTAATCTACATTGAATTTTGAAGCCAGGTGTCTGGTCTGTCTCCTATGTACTCTAGCTCTTCCCTCAGATCAGGTAGCTTCTGCATCTAATCCAGAACTTCTGAGTTAAAGAAACTTAAATTTTTCTCTGGATTTCCCTAGAGATATCAAGTGATGTATCAAATGCATAAATTATTTGTTCAGTGAATTTACTGTTAATAACACCTACTTCAAACTGGATTTCAAAAGAGGTGGGAAAAAATAGTATTTAATTTCCTACCAATGCTTTGCTGTTGGAGACCGCTATCATGGTCCAACCATAATTTTCTGAGACTGCATATTTAATTCCTTTCAGTAGGAAAAGAAAATATTGCAGAATTAAATATCTGTCCGATTCAAGAAGGTCTGATCTGGCTCAATGTGTGTCTTATTTTGTAGCATAGACTCTAAAATCCACTTTAGAACAGTTCCTTTTTTTCTGATGATCCTTTGAGCTACAACTGCAAACACAAATAAGCATGAGGCAAGATTTCACTCAGTTTCAGAAAGGAGAGGTGTGAATGGCTGAATATCAAGTTCTCTGGACATTTGCATGCTTCGAATGGCACACACTGGATTTTACTTCACTTGACATGAAATTGTAGGGTGGAAAAGGCTGTGGTATTCTCTGTGAGAATACCACAGAGATATGTAATGCATTCGCTGAAGAAACTGAAAAAACTGCTGGGAACCCTTAGTTTCATTTTGGTTGTCTAGAATGCAATATAATGACAACAGCATTTCCTGTTCATGAGGCAACTTCTGCCCTTACTTTTGCTAAATTCCTACCAGGAGAAAGTTTTCTTGGAATGATGGGGAAATAAACAATGAACCAGAGATGCAAACAGTAGGTATTCTGTGATGACAACAATAATGTGGATGAAAACACTCCCCAGACCATTATCTTTACATAAATTAGATGTTTGCCTTTTGGTGCAAGGTGTCTTAATTTTTCCTAACACATACATTTGCAGAGGTCTGCTTGTCAGTGGCCAGACCAACATAGTTACGAAAGAACAGTTTTATTTAAAAGGAAAAACAAGTTTATTCTCTCCAGGAAAACATCCTCCTCCACTTCCAGGGATTTACAACACATTAAGGAGACCATAATCACCAGAACTCTGTTAAAAACATTTGTCTGAAGTTACCAAACAGTAGGATGCACAGCAGAACAGAGAGAAGCTTCTATTTCAGGCTGATCCAGATAGGGGTGGCAGAGGAAAGCAAACCAAATCTGTTCTAGTTTTTATTATTGATAAAGTTCTCTGAAACTCACCTCACCATGATTGTCAAATGATATCTGTAGAGAAGACCCAGTGTGAAAATGGAGGGTTGAAAGTCTAGCCACGTTGAATGCAACCACAAGATCCCAACAGGCTTTTACTTTGTCCTTTGTCTTTGCATATTATGTAGGCCATTGTTAATTCATCTTTCAAATGTCCCTTGACTTTACAGAAAACATTTACACCTGGTACTAGTTTTGCTTTCTGGAAGTGAAATGCTAAACTTAGAATCACCATTTAATCATATGTTTCCTGTGCATTCCACCTGAGCACTGTTGAGGCAAGCTTTCCTTCTAATTACAGAGGTGAGCTGAAGAACCAGTGTTTAAAATGAGATCAGCTTTTCCTTAAATACCGTTGTACTTCAGGAGAATGATCAAAGTCAGTAGTTGCTTTCAGAGACATGCTAATTTACAGCACACAAACTTCGTAAATGAAGAAGAGTGACCCTCTTTTTCTTGCTTAGATTTAGGAAAAAAAAAAAAACCAAACCAAACAGTTCAGTGTACTGAGCAATCTTTCTATTAAAAAACATCTGTCTTCCTTTCAGGTTAACAGGGGACTCAGCCCAAATAAGGCTAAAGCATTTGCCAAAAAGCCTCAGGGAAGATTGTGTTCTATAATTTTGTTGTCACAATAACACCCATTGATTTTTAAAAAATTTTTTAAATTTGCTTTTCAGTAAGGAGAAGCAGATTTTTGTGGCATTCTCAGCACTTGCAAAGCACTTTTAGATCCCTGGTGTAATGATGTGTGACATACATGTTACACAGTATGCATGCACAGATATGTATAAAGCGTTACACATAATACTTTTTGTTTCCTCCCGGTTCTTGGTGGCTTGTGAAGCATGATTACAGCATCTGAAACTGAAACCAAACCCAGAATAATTTGTCAGATTTACAAAGAGTTCTAGTAACCCTGATAAGAGTTATGTGTCATTTAGGAGAAGCCTAAATGAAGCACAAAGTCCAGTTGCTCCTCAGGGCACCTGGACAAGCTGGTGCCTGGGAAGGAGAGGAGCGCACAGCCTATCCTGCCATGGGCTCTGCTCTGTGTGAATGCTGGAACTGGATCAAAAAAGGCTCCCTCTAAGTACATCTAACACACTTGTGGTAACAGCGGGAAATGGCCACTCGTGAGATATCTTGTTCTTTATCTGGGAACAGGTACATCTCTGTATTCCTGTACAGGCATATCTCTGTATCTTCAGGCTCAGTCACACTAACCTACAGTTAGAGCTTTGCTGTGTGCCAACATGAACACATTTTGATGATAACTGCAAGAGAGGGCAGCAAAGCCTTCTTCCAAAGAAGAATGCTGACAGAAAAGCAGCTCATTAAAATGTCTGTTAAACTGTGAGGTATTTAGGCTTCTGATTAAGTGTAAAAATATTGAGGGCATATCTGCTCTGTAGGCCACAGAAGTAGAGTGTCACAGTTGTTTTTCTTTGGTAATAAGTGATCCTATTGACTCCTATTTGGAGTTACCCTGTCATTTAAAATCAGAATGCCCAGCAATTGTGTTCAGATCTGACACAGACTGTTATAGTTATCCAAAACAAATGGTAGGATGGGCTTGAACCATTTCTTGTGGCCAGGACACTCTGAACTCACTTTGACTCAGTACAGGTGTTGAAATCACTACAGGATTATCCCTGGAGGTGGGTAATCCTTTAAAGGTTCAGAGCTTTGGGTTAGATAAAAATCTAAACATTTGGATGTTTATCTGAAACCTTATCTCAGTCATCTAAACTCCTGGAGGCTGAACACCCATCAGCTGCACATCTACAAGTAAAAAAGTAATAGGGTCTCTTGTTTCTACAGACTTAGAGCCTGATCCTAACATCTCTGAATAAACAAAACCTCACATTGATATCAACTTGCCTTTGAGTTGGGGTATTGGTAATGGGAAGTTCCCTTCAGCTAAAAGTGACCACAAACATTATCTGATGGGGGTGGAGGAGGAAGTTTTGGTTACAAAACACAGGATTTTTTTTTCTCATAAAAGTCACTCGCAGTTTGGTTTTTTTTTTCACTGAAAATCTGTACACTTGAAAATTGCTACAGAAGCTTTGGCAATTTTCCTTTATTTTCTCACCCAGAAAAAAAAAAGGATCTTGATAATAAAAATAATGAAATGCTACAATTTTAAGTCCCTACTGGACTTTTGACTTAGGTCATTTTAACTGAGGCTGTGTGCTGTGGTACCTCACAGAAAGCACAAGAAGGACCGGGAGTGTGAAACATGGATGCTGCAGTTCACAGCACTGGATTATGTCACTGCAGAGATATTTTGCTTTTCTACTATGGTAGCTCAGATTTTTCCATTTTGCACCAAATGTTTTGCTCCTTTCTGTCATTTCAATCAACAAGACAATTTTGCTAGGTGGAGAAAAATTAATGTATGTCTATTAAAATGTGGGAGAGTATACTATTTTTGAAGAGGAGGGAGGGTAAGGAGAGAGCTTGAACAATTACTCCTATCCTTTGTTGATGTTCCCATGTTACTTGTTTTGCGTGGAATGCATCCCAGGCTGTATTAGAGGTATATGTGTGAAGGAGCTGGGCACATCCTGGGTATTTAGTGTGTCCAGACTGATTTTGCAGAGTTAGGACCATTGCTTTCTCCTCAAGGCTTGCTGAAACCAGAAGCATTGCTAGCTCCCAGTTCCCACACCTACGTGGAAAGAAAAGCTGCCACAAAGGAAGAAATGGAGAAAGGAGAGAGGTAATTCATCAGGTGAGACAGTGGCTGGAAACGTGGTAGATACAGGTTCAGTTTTCTGCTCCACCACAACTTCTCTCCTTCACGTTAAAGGACTGCTTTTGTCTGTGTTTTCCTTGTTGACTGTAGAGGCTAGCACTCTTATCTTATGGGGTATTTCAAAGATAAACACTGAAAAACCCCACAAATCACTTGGTTTAACATGGTAACAGGAGCTGCAAATGCTCAGGGAACAGACAAGAAACTGGACTGCACTACTTTCTGGCAAACACATACAGGCACTTTATCAAGGTCTGGCCCACTTGCCTATGCTGCTGTTCTTAAGCTGAGTCTTTTCCATGCCCCTACCACATTAGTATAATAGAGAATTAACATTGTTTTGCAGTATTTTAGAGGCTGGGAAGAGAATTCAAACACTTTCCCTTTCCTTTTCCTACTGATATGCCAGTTACAGTCCCAAGTTCACAGGATAATTCTGTTCATTCCTGCACTTTTGGAACTGTGTGTATAGCTGCCACACCACTCTTGTAACAACACTCTCACTTTGGGAATAAAAAAAAATGCACTTATTTGTTTGTTTTGGGACTGCCAGTAGGGTCTCAAGATTAATGGTCATTAATTAGAAAGATATTAGTATGACTCTTCTTTGATATGGCAATTTCAAGTTGATATCTGGAGACAAAGTGCTATTCAGAGTTTCACGGAATAATTATTTTCTCCTGTCTACAGCACAGTTATCTCTTTTTGGTAGTGAAAAGTGCTTGTATGAAAAGGGAGGGAATGATTTACTTTGTATTATTACATTTTGTGGCTCAGGAGAATCATAATTCCGCTTATGTTGAAGAAAACTATTGTCATTCTCATGGCATTTTCCAAGCATTATTCAGCTTTTGAAAACTTATTCTCTGTCAGCTTCCCTATTTAAGCAATACACTTGTTTTCCATGGTTAACTACCTTTTATATGTACAGATGTTGTTTCTCATCAATGTTTTATGCTTCAAATAAAAATGCTAATTTAGTTCATACAGAAAGACACGACTTTCTTTTTTTTTCCTGGGTAGCTGTGCTGTCACCAAGATGATTTCAAGTAGGTCAGTAAAATGTTTTATTTTATAAAAGACATTTCTTAGTTCTGTTGCTTGTGAACATTGCTCTGAAAATCCTATCCCTTGCAGAGGCTACCTAGAAATCAGGGCCTTTCTTTCAGAGCCACAGAGGAGAGTTTTGTTGCAGGGGGTGGAGAGGGGAAAAGAATGACATGAGAGAAAATGCATCTCAGTGACTCACGAATCCGAGGCAATCTGCCCACCTGCTCCTCAGTGTGCCCTGGGTTCTCCCAGCAGTGCTGGTGTGCGTTGCAGGAGTGGGAGTGGGATTGGGAGCGTGCACCACCCCTCAGAGGCACGCATTCCTCAACTGCAAACACATCTGGGCTCCCTCTCCTGCTTCATTCCCTCGCCCACATCGCTCTGGGGGAAATTCTTGCAGGATGCTTCCTGTTTTTCACGTAATCCTCTCTCGTCTTTAAATTCTATTAAACTGGGCACTATGAAAGCTTCCAACGATTTATAAACTGAGAATATTTTTCATGGAACTACTCAATACTTGCAGTGAGTATTCTCCAGCCTTTGCAACACCTGAATTTTTTGGCTGAGGTCTCTCAGCATGGTGGTAAGCGGTGCTGGGTCTTGCCCACCTTATGCATCACCACAAAAGCACTGACTCAGTTCCAGGCAGGTTTTAGCCTCCCAGATCTGTAAAAGTCAGTTGCACTTGTCTCAGTGAAGGTGTCATTTGGAGCTTGCAGTCACCTGCCAGACAGCAAGGAGCATGTAGCATGTTACTCTGTCCACCTCTGAGGCCCCCAACACAAGAAGGACATTGATCTGCTGGAACAAGCCCAGAGGAGGCCATGGAGATGCTGAGAGGGCTGGAGCACCTCTTTTATGAAGACAGGCTGAGAGAGCTGGTGTTGTTCAGCCCAGAGAAGAGAAGGCTCTGGGGAGAATTCCAAGCAGCCTTCCAGTACCTAAAAGAGGCCTGCAGGAAAGCTGGAGAGAGACATTTTACAAGGGCATGTGAAGGACTTTTTGCAAGGGCAATAGGGCAAGGAGGGATGGCTTTAAACTGAAAGAGGTTCTGTTTAGATGAAGTATTCAAAAGAAATTCTTTATTTGGAGGATGGTGATTCACTGGAACAGGTTGTCCAGAGGAGCTGTGGATGCCCCATCCCTGGAAGTGTTCAAGGCCAGGTTGGATAGAGCCCTGAGCAACCTGATCTAGTGGAAGGTGTCCCTGCCCATGGCAGGGGGATTGGAACTAGATGATCTGTGAGGTCCCTTCCAGCCCAAATCATTCTATCATTCTATGGGTAAAAACATTATTACTTTAGAAGAACAATTCACTAGTAGACAGGTATTGCTCTGAAATTGTGTGCTGAGCCCTGTGGTGAGGATTTGTGTTCACTTCATATATTTCTTGTTTTCTTGCAGGAGATATCTAGAGATTCAACTGTGTGAGAATCTATATAAACCCATGTGCTCCCAGAAGCCATCAAGGGTACATATCGCTGTGCTTCCATTTGCCATGGCTACTTGCACATACACCTCTCACATTCCATATACAAGCAATAAAAATGAAAACTGGAGATGCCAAACATCTGCAGTAGCTGCCTTCCACAAACAATACTACCAACTCAGACACTTCCTAGAGATTATCTAAAGATGACATATTTTCCAGTTAACTCAAAAAAAGCAACAGCGATTAAATGTCCTGGCTGTAGGTATTTCCCTGATAAGACATGGTAGGAATTGCTCAGCTATGTGCCACAGAAACAAACATCCCACCTGACAGAAATTCAGATGACTCAGGTACTAAGCAGAGTATTGGCCATCATTTCACAAGTGGTCAAAGATGCACTGCACTGCTAACTTTAGTAACAAAGCTGCTTGTGACACCATTGTTACATTTAAATGGAGCTTGTTTCTATAGTCCATGAGGGAGAAAAAACATTTTATCCCGTGGTGGTAAATGAAAAGTAGGTGAAAGATGCATTCCCAGATAGGAAATACATTAAATAGAAGACACTGTGGAGGAAACTGGAAGTACAGGGGGCAAGTGGACAGACAAGAGTGTCAGGGCCAGTAACAGGGAGCTGCCAGTCCATGTATACACACATACATATATATACACACACAGCCTTTTCTAAATACAGACAAGTTTTCTACCTTGTGCAGTTCATATGGACAGGAATCCCCAGCTCAGTGGATGTTATTCAAAGTATTCCACCACCCCCTGAAAAAACCGGTAGGTTTTTTCTGCTGTGTCAAGACAGGCAAACTGGTTCAAAGCACTTAAGCCAGCAAACACGTCTGCAATGCAGCCCAGCCTAAAGGCAACAACAGACGAATCATTTAATAAGGCTGCCCCATCAGGCTTAATTTCAGCCCTTAAAATATCTTGCGTGATTGGACCTTTAGGTGAGACACATACATTCTAGAAGTACATTATTTCTTTAAAAGTAAATTCTTTGGGGCAGGAACCCTGAGTTCCTACAGGTCTCTGTTTGCAAAGGCCTCGTTCAGGGATCCCTCCACTAATACAACCTCAAAAGGCACAGTGGTCAGAGTGCATTTCAGTTGTTTATAATGCTTTGGTTTTTACTGCTAAAGATGTAATCTTGTGTTTCTTTTACTGACATGGTACCATGCACATATAGCAAATGGTACCAGCCAGCGAGCAAGCCCTGACTCAGAAGTGTATACTTCAGTGGTGCCAGCATCAGCTGACAATAACGTGCTGTCAGAAACCTGGATTAGCCCTCAGACTGGGTGAAAAGAAAGGATTAAATGAAATCCACTGATAGTATTCCAGGCTCTGAGAATGGGAATGTGGAACAAAACATTGTATACTAACCTAAGAAACTAGATGGAAAGTGTAAGAAAGTGTCAAGACACAGCAGCCTGAAGGAAAACTGCCAAGCATTGTGCAGCTCTTGACAGGGAGAGTTGTGGAACAAAATACCTGGTGTACTGTAGAAATGTGGCTCTAACATCTTAAACTCTAATTTTTCTCATCCAAAATGTATCCATATAAACCATGATCAGAGCATCTTTGTTCTAACTCTGCAGATAGCCTGAAACCACCTGAGAGATGTGAGTCTCCTAGTAGGGACAACATACTCTGAACCTCCCATAAGTGATCAAGTCTATGAATTACTTTGCTGCAGATAGCATTGGTAGAACCATGCAGCTGCTGCATTTGTCCCCAGACTACAAACTACAGCACTGCCCTCAGCTATTCCCTGCACTGCTCCTGCAAAAACCTTCACCTCAGAGCCGAGGCCGTTTACAAGGCAACCTGTGGGATGCCAGTTGCAGAGATGGAGGTGCTGCTGGGTTTTGCCACATGAGGGAGGAAGACCGTCTTCTTGCCAAGGCAATGAGCAGACAGGCTGCTAGGATTGCAACTTTTCCTGCAGCCATTCAGATAAAAATTCCCCTCCTCTGATTGTGTGACATTTTGTCAGAAAAGCAAGAGATTGTAAGCTGGAGGAGCCCCTAGGTGAGGCACAGGATGGCTGCTCAGAGCCACTCTTGCCTTCCCTCTGTGAGTACCTAGGTCACCTTATGTGGACGTTACTACCAGCTGCCAAACATGATCAAGGATAGTTTGTCTCGGATCTGTCTTGCCAGTTAAAAAGAGGAGTGCCCTGCAGCTCTCATCCCTAGGTAGATCCATCCTGCTGTCTGCATGAGTCCCATAAGACTCAGGGAATTCAGTTCACTGTGAATTAGAAGGGAAAGAGATTTGATTTTCTTTTGGATCCCTTGCCACCAGCTATAAAAAACAAACTGCCATTCAGCTCTTATCTGCCAAGCTCTGTATATGTGAATTTTGCTTCCTGTTATTGCAGCAACAGTAGGGATGGAGAAATGCTCTTGATTTCCTTTTTGAGAAGAATTTTCTTTTCTAAACAATTGGTATTAAGCAGAACAAAACAACCAAGAAACAGCATGCTCGTTTCACAGATTTCCAGTAATGTTAGAGCTCTGTACATTGTTTCAGCTCTTGCTGAGATGAAGCTTGATTACATTAGTGTTAGCCAGCCATTTAATTTGTTTAACTCAGGGACACTTTCACTACAGGCTTCCTGAACCCTGAGAAACTGGCTCTGCTTGCAATAGCAAGGGTGGGCAAAGAATGACGATAGGGTTTTTGCCTGACTTCTAGGAAAGTAGCTGTGTATGTTCATAATGTGCCTGTTCACATGCATTTCCATATGGGTGTGTGACTGTATTCGCCAGCAGAGATATAGGTGTGTCCCCCACTAGTGGCTTCTGACCAGTCTCCACCAGCCTGATGAAGGAACATAGGTTACAAGAATACCTAAGGTCCTGCCAACACGACAGTCAAACATAAGAGACATTTCAGAAAAGGGCTACTCAAGGGAAAAGCTGCTGGGTGAACTTCCCAGAGAAGGCACCTGACAGTACAACAAAAGCTTCATCTGGAGCCCGATGCGAGTGGTCACATACCCAGGAGCTGGCAGGTGGATCCCAACAACCCCAGCAGGTTTTCTGGTGTGCCCATGCTCTGCTGCAGCCCGGTGGAGCTGAGCAAACCAATGGCACAATCAGTATCGCTTGCTTGCTCACTTGTCCTGGCGCTCAGGACCTGGCTTACCCGGGAGACCACGTAACCATACAGTCTGATATAGATCCATATGGAATATTGGTCAAAAACCGTAGGTCTGACTGAGGGAGTCACGCTAACTCAAAGGTCCTCAAAATTAGTACTTGTGAAGAAGGTCCCACCCCTGTCTTAGATGAATCCCTCAGTGCAGTGTACTGGGTGACCATGGGCTACTGGGTGAGTGCACTCGCACTCACCATGGGCTACTGGGTGAGATGCACTCGCTTATACAAAGCTGGAGGGCTTTCCCCATCTCATGAGTTTATTTGTGACAAACGAGATAAGCAGAGCCAGTAAAGAAAACACCACCTCCTTGCACAGTAGACACGCTTTGGGCAATCCCAGTCTTGCGTCTCCCAAGACCTTGGGAGGTAGGAGTACAACCTCCATGTCTTTCTTATGGTATCCTAATCACAGCTCAGCTTCCTGGTGCACATACTGTTACAGGAGTGGAGGATGGAGAAGTGGAGATTGTATAGACAGGATCACTGACATTACTCCCAAAAGACCAGATCCAGCCCTCTTGTTCCATAAAGAAAACTGGATCAGGGTACATGAGTCACTTTCTGCAACTACGGGTCAACGAGGGACACAGGCTCTAGAGCCAGGCTGCCCAGCAACAGCCCAGTCTTTACAGCAGGATAATGAATTATAGGAGACCTGAGTACATTGTGATGAGGTGGCATAACCATTATCTATTCTACAATGAAACAGCTTGCACTTCTCATGGAGAGCTCATCAGAACTGTAACTTTTCAGTTTAAATCTTATCATACTGTATGAGCAGCTGGTTTACGTTTTGCATTGTCCATTTCAAGGAATTATTCTCCTCCATTTGTTTCTTAAAAATTAATATCTTGCATCTTGCCTTACTTTGATGGTTTGTTTTACGTTTCAGGAATGCAAAACAATTGCACAATAAATCACTGGAGGAATGTACATGGGGGTTATTTGTCATGGTTATAAATAAATGAACTTTAGCGATAGTTGATAAACAGAAGATTATGGACAATTCGGGCAGGCTCTCAAAAAGATCAGAGCATGACTTTAGCCCTTTAATAACAAGCTTTATTTTATTGTCCCATAACCCACTAGAAACACTGCATGCAGGGTGGCCAACTGCCTCTCCAAGCTGGCAGCTGATTGCCAGGAATAGGCTATAAAGCCCTACTTGTTCTTCTAAAGGGTGCCCATGCCACACAGCTCTGCCAGGAGCAAAGACACCCAGCACTTGTGGAAACTTGACTGTTTGTGAAAATTGTGAAGAAAGTTCATCCTGCAGATGCTTAAGTTTTAGGAACTTAGCTTTAACTGTTAAGATTAAATGAGAATCAAATTTGGACTTATGCCCCTTGGCATCAAGCATGAACTCGGTTCATTATGGAAGAGATTCCAAACTGCAAATCATAATGTTCTCAAACACCTTAGAACCCTTCATAGGGTAAAGTCTTTTTTCATTTGGCACTACTTAAAATAAATGTCCTTCTGAATAGAAATAAGATTACCCATCTATTTAAGTGTTCCCTGAACCAAGGACAGAGAGAGTATATCCAGCCTTCAACTTCCCAATGAAAGTATTGGAGGCTCCGATTTTTATAGACTCTAAAAAAGCCACCACAGTTCTTTGTAGGAACTGGCCACTTCTGAGGCAATCTTAGTGCCTCCAAAAACCTAGCCAGACTTAGATTCTCTGCTAACCATAATCCTATTTACTGCTACATTCACTTACAGAAGTTTAGTTGAATCTTACTTAAACTTGCATCTTGGAAAGTCTAGATTATGTCCAGCTCTGTGACGAAGGAAGAGAGCAAAAGGATAAGATGAATTTTTACTAGGAAAGCTAATCCTTAAAAATACATCTCTGAAAACATATGCATCTCTTTGAATACAGGGCCAAGGCTCAAGAATACAGCAATTAATCTGATTTCAAACCCCAATTTGAATATATACACATGTATTTTTGAAATGCAATGATGGAAGGAGCAGTAATTGTAACAGATGTGCCAATCTTTCAGACACATATTTCAAAAGGGTAATTACCAGCAGTTACGAAGTAACCACCTTTATGATAATAGGATGCAATTAATTCAGACAGTTCCCTATCCATCAAGGTAAAGTGCAAGAGAAAGCAAAGGGTGGGGGAAGAAAGGCACTTAGGTATGCATGCCTCTGTGTCAGTGGGTTTGCAATTGCAGTCAGACCTAGCACTGCTCTTCAGACGTCGATATCCGAATTGCTGCTATCTGCCAAAAATGCTTGTGTGCAGTACACAGCTCTTATTGTCTATTGTTGTTATCTCTCTAGACATCTATCTTGGGAATAGCTGAAGTGTCCTTTGCTTTTCTGTCTGAGGGTGTGGTGAGATGGCAGGGCTGGGCCGATACCGAGGCTTGCAGACGCCGCAGGAGCGGGGATCCACCCCAGCCCACCTCCCCTCCCTGTTGGCACTGGTGTGCAGCTGACAGGCCAATAAACCAATTCAGGCCAGTCAACCAGCAGGAAACTAACCCCAGGAGTGGGGGAAACAATCCACAGCCAGTCTAGCAGGCTGGGTTAAGTCCGTGCAGAGAGACACGTGCCAGACCTGGAGCAGAGAAGGAGTGAAATAGCATTGCTGGGAGGGAGAGGGATGGGGACACAGCCCCTGCACTGATGTTGCATGATGTTTGCTTTGCGCTGCTGTCTGACCTCACCCTCAGCTTCTAGGAACAGTGACCTACAGTGTCCTAGGAATAACAGTTTCTTCTTCCAGCCTTTGGTAGACCAGCATGTATGGGTGTCAGTGTGCTGGAATACAGGGGGTGTACTGTGCTTGGGGAAAGCATCAGCCTTGGAGCAGGAGATTAGACATGAGCAAAGACAAATTAAGTAAGGAAAGTTGCCAGAAGACAGGACTACTATAGCTATGCAATCAACCAAATCCAGACTCAGCATCCGCTTCTTTCCTTATTCTTTCTTATCCATGCCTCAGCACCTTGGAGCAAACAGAGCTGATGGGAAGTTTAACAGAAGCAGGGATAGAAGGGGGAAAACTCTATGAAAAGTGCCAAAAGTGCTTAGAGTCTGGTAAGCAGAAATCAGTGCCAAAAAGAAAGGATACTTGTGTATAATCAGAAAGATTAATTTTCTGAATGTGAAGGACATTAGGAGAAAAATACGGTCCTTAACTGGAGCCACAATCTCACCTAAAGACCAGCTGGTACCACCAGCAGCAAGGCACTGCTCCCACCACAACCCCTCTCTGCTTGAGGAGACCCCCAAGTCAGGGTCTGTGTGCCTGTTCCCCTCACAAGCTCAGCACACACACTGGCCTCGGAGAGAGTCGCACTTTCTGTGGGAGAGCTTAGACCAGGACAAGGTACAGCAGGCACACAGAGGTCTCTGGGGAGCTGGCCCAGACCCAGGTTTGCTGAGTCCTTGGTACCAGGCAGTGTGGGTTGTGCAGGGGGGACCCCCATGAAGATTCCTGCCCATGCAAATCCTTTGCACACCCCCAGATGGCCACCAGATCCCTGGCGAAAGCTGCCAAGGAGCACTCCCGTGCCTGTACAAACAGGAAAATATGACAGCTATCTGCCCAAAGGGGTTTCTGGTTCCATGACAACATACCAAACATGAAATGCTCCCACCTTTCTCAGGGGGAATTTGCAAGGCAGGAAGCAGGTCAGTGGGGAGGAGAGCAGCTAGGTGCTACTGAAACAACACAGGCAGGTGCAAATCATACTACTGCAGAACACCTGGCAATTGTCAAAACTGCAGAAACTAGTGAATTGGTGTTGATACTTCATTACAGAGCATATTTTCCTTTATGATTATTAAATCTTTAATCCTTTACTGGCCCATTTTTTTCTCCCCTCACATAAACAGCCTTTTGTTTCCTGGAACGGAGTGAGGCTCCTTCACACAGTCAGCCACAGCCCAGAAGAGCCACGGAGAGGAGAGTAAGCACTGAGGCATCCTCTTTGCTTTGTTGTTCTCATTTCAACTTGATAGACCTTGATTTTTTCATTACTAAGACACTCCAGAAGCCTCTATGGACGGAAAGGGAAGAGCCCGGGAGGCAGGGGGAATTCTCAGGGTGGGGTATGGGCTACAGACGCCTTCACCCTCCAGCCATCATTAGAGACATTAGAGTCACAGTGGGTAACCAGAGCCTTCCCTGGAGAAGCATTGCTCAGTGCAAACCCAACTTCTTCCTCACACTGCCCTTCAGCGTGACTGCACAGGTTTGTT
This sequence comes from Aleadryas rufinucha, assembly GCA_013397815.1. NCBI lineage: Eukaryota > Metazoa > Chordata > Aves > Passeriformes > Aleadryas > Aleadryas rufinucha. The sequence goes on along the minus strand of VZTH01014960.1, from coordinate 160,414 downwards.
GGGCGCTGTGCATTTTCATGCTCTTCTCCACACATTCATCAGCCTCGGAACATGCTCTCTTATGTTCAGGGCCTGACTTGCAGCCATGGAACAACTTGAAGTGATGAGGAAGTAACCCTGTACCTGCAGCACCACTGGGGTGATTCTTCTGCTGAGGTCTGGTCATTGCTCCCCATCACCTCACGTGCAGCTTCCCCAGCCTGCAGTGCCTTCCCAGACAGCTCGGGCACCTGGAGCAATTCACGTGCTGCAATTTCAGTGTATGAGTTCTGTCACTGTACATATTGTTGCAGTGCACAGATAGCACTCAGTTGTACATACCTTCAGAATATCACTAAAAGCAGACCTGAAGGCTCACCCACTCCTGGATCCAGCCATGGAGGGATACCCGCATACAGCCATCCATACCCAATGCAGTGTCTTCTGTTTTCCCACAGTGTCATTACCCATTTAGAGCTGTTCAGATTGTTCAGGTCAGAATAACAGAAACTACAGGAGGAAGGCAAATGGTCTGTACAAGAGGGCACAGTGGGAGTTTTCTGTGGCAGACTTGTATTATCAGATAAGAACAGAGCAACCAATTTTAGTGGACTCTGTGTCAGACTCTCTGGGTGCGTATGAGGTACCTGCTTTGCATCATGCTGGAAACACAGTGGAGCTTCAAAATGGGACTAAATTAGGGTGGTGTCCTACTGCTACGGGTTTCAAAAACACCAGTAAAACCCCATACATAACATTCTTACTCATATGCTCTGCCTTTAAATGGTGTCTTGGACTCTCCACAGCTCTCTGTGGCTGAAGATGCCAGAAACCAACCAGCTCATCAGTGCAGGTTTCTAGCCTCCTATGTTTGTGTATATCCAGTAAACACAGCTATTTGGCTCTGGCCAAGCCCTTGTGGTTTCTCCACGGAGACTTTGTTGCCTAAAGAGCAAAAGACTTGAAATATGTGACTAATTATGATGTTTTACCGTGTTTGCATGTGCAGGACTAGAAATGCTTTGCTGAACAGACAGGCATCCTCTTTTCCAGTCATGCAAAGCACAGAGCATTATGGGGAGCTGAGGCAACTCATAGGAGCTCTGCTCCAGGAAGGACAACAGCCACAGCCCATCGGTGGGGCAATCTAACAAGTATTGGCAAGCAAAGCTTACCCAGCTTTAATCTAGGAGAGACTTTTGGGTTTGTTTCTGACTGGAAAGCTCACCAGATAAGTTTAGCCACTCGTTTGTTAGCTACTTCATCACTGTGTAAAGACCAGTCTTCCTCTGCTGTGTCATGCTTTGCACGATGTTGTTGCTGTTTTCTGATCATGCAACTCAATTCAGACTCAAAATGCATACCCTGCAAACTTACCAGCCGGCAAAATTTTTGAAAGCAAGCTTGAAAGAGATACAAGTTGGCTAGAAGAGCCTGTTTAAAGTCCAAATTCAAATGAGTACTCATAGAAAATATGTTGTAGTATACGCCCAGATTTTATGACACAACAATAATAATAGTAATACCACCTAACTTTCATCTGTAGATCTTGAAGGCAGTCCACAAGATATTAAGCATCCTTAGAGCAGCTACTTTGAATAGGCACTTTTTCAGCTGCTGACAATATTTAAATTACTGAAACAGATTAAATGATATTATTAACTAATCACCTGCCAAGCCTTTTTACGTCAAGTTGCTACCTGGAGCAAAGTATTATGCTTAATTTTGGAACAACTGACACCTATGGTTTATCAGGGCAACTGTAAGCATAAACAATAAACCTAACAGCACAAAGGTTAATTTGCATGGCCTAATTTAGTTTTTGCCAGTTGTATACAGCATTGTTTCAGCCATGCAGATGCTATTCTGCTGAAATCAGTTGACGTCTAAGGGAATACAAGTGACTTGGGGAAAACAAAGCCTTTGCTTTCCAAAGATGATGCAAAGCATATCAGAGTGGATCAGTCCAGGAATCACAAGTATAAATCAACAAGAGCAAACACCTCAAACCTGGCAGAGCAAGCAGGACTTAAGTGGATCTGCCTGACAGAGGGAGGGGAGAGACTTAGGCCTACTCATGAGATGAGAAATTATTTTTCTTCTTCCAAACTGCTGTTAAATTTTGTTATTGTGCAATATCAGGCTCTACTAAGTGGTAGATAGTGCATTAGATAGGCACAGTGGGTGGTAGATGTGTATTAAGATATTGCATGAAGCAATAACGTTTCCTAAACTTTCTCTGTCTTCTACCCAGCACACAATGCAAAAAGCATGAAAACTACCCACAGGTTAGTGGTGGGTAGATTTGAAGGGCCCATATTGCACTTGAAGATCTTTTGACTATGTTACAAATAGCCAGTCTCACAGGCTGCAATGATCCTATGAAGTTACACAATGTTTGTGGAGCTATTTTTCATTAAAACTTGGGGTCAGTGTTGTTTGGACAATGCTCTCAGACACATGGTGCTATTCTTGGGGCCATCCAGTGCAGGGCCAGGAGCTGGAGTCGATGATCCTGGTTCCCTTGCAACTCAGGATATTCTATGATGCTATTTTGAAAGTGCTAATTGAACTTCAAAACAAAAATTGAGTGTTTTGCCCTCACAGTGAGGCTCAAAGCCTGAAAATGCAACCAAAGGGTGTTTTAAGGGCTGAGATACTAAGAGACAAATAACATCTCAAGCTGCACTAAAGAGACAAAATATCATTTGCAGTGCTTAGTGTTTTCCATGCAACATACTTACATTTTATTTATCATAATTTGGAACATGAGAGAAGAGAGAATTTTGGATTTTCTGAGGATTAGGGGAATCCCCTACTGATACTCCAAGTAGGACGATGGGTTAGTCTAAGATCCACTTTTTCTGTGGGCAGCAGGTAACACCTCAAATATTGAACCTGGAGTAGGGAAAACAGGTATTCACTAGAAGTAAAGGAAAAGACCCTGAAAAACAGAGCATCTAGGTTGCCTGTCTGCCACAAAATACACTTGCAGTCAAAATGCTATGTGAAGTCAAGTTGATTTATCAGTTTTTAATTCATTTTGAAATTAGTTTAGGTGCCCCAAAATGAGAATATAGGTTTGTCCTTGTGAGTGATAAAGGAAACAGACCTTGCAATACAGTATAATGCTCTCCATCTCTCTCTCTGAAGCCTTTCCCTATATTATTCCAAAAAAGAGGCAAAAACCAAGACTTTCCTACTCATGTAGCTGATGTTTTGCCAATGCTTGCAAAAAGACAGCAGTACCATTTTCACATGAGCCCATTGCAATGGAATTAGGTTATACTGTCTTTTGTCTCATACCTCAGCCAGAGGTGGGGCCTTTGTGTCANTCAATGTCTATCAGTATCTGAAGGGAGGGTGCCAAGAGGACAGACCCAGGCTCTTCTCAGTGGTGCCAAGCAATAGGACAAGAGGCAATTGGCAGAAACTGATGCACAGGAAATTCCACCTGAATGTGAGGAAGAATTCCTTTACTGTGCAGGGGACCGAACACTGGAACTGGTTGCCCAAAGGGGTTGTGGGGTGTTCCTTGCAGGAGAGACTCCAGAACTGTCTGGATGCAATCCTGTGCCATGTGCTTTAGGATGACTCTGCTTGAGCAGGGAGGTTGGAGCAGATGACCCCTCTGAGGTCCCTTCCAACCTGACCCATCCTGTGATTCTGTGAAAAGTTACACAGGTACGAGCAGCTATATTTTAACAGGAGAATCAAAATCTCACCATGATACTTAGTAAGATAATGAGATTCTAGAAGACAAATTTCAGGTTAACTGTGTGATGACATATTGGGGGGATTCATTATTTTTAAGTCATAGCTGAATGAAACAATTTTATCTTGCAGTATACTTTAGTCAAACACATAGGGATGGGAAAGAAAAAAATTCCTAATGTTAATTTGAGTGAAGCAGAGGAAATGTCTGTAGAAAGTAGGAAAGTATATAGGTTTANTGAAAGAGATACAAGTTGGCTAGAAGAGCCTGTTTAAAGTCCAAATTCAAATGAGTACTCATAGAAAATATGTTGTAGTATACGCCCAGATTTTATGACACAACAATAATAATAGTAATACCACCTAACTTTCATCTGTAGATCTTGAAGGCAGTCCACAAGATATTAAGCATCCTTAGAGCAGCTACTTTGAATAGGCACTTTTTCAGCTGCTGACAATATTTAAATTACTGAAACAGATTAAATGATATTATTAACTAATCACCTGCCAAGCCTTTTTACGTCAAGTTGCTACCTGGAGCAAAGTATTATGCTTAATTTTGGAACAACTGACACCTATGGTTTATCAGGGCAACTGTAAGCATAAACAATAAACCTAACAGCACAAAGGTTAATTTGCATGGCCTAATTTAGTTTTTGCCAGTTGTATACAGCATTGTTTCAGCCATGCAGATGCTATTCTGCTGAAATCAGTTGACGTCTAAGGGAATACAAGTGACTTGGGGAAAACAAAGCCTTTGCTTTCCAAAGATGATGCAAAGCATATCAGAGTGGATCAGTCCAGGAATCACAAGTATAAATCAACAAGAGCAAACACCTCAAACCTGGCAGAGCAAGCAGGACTTAAGTGGATCTGCCTGACAGAGGGAGGGGAGAGACTTAGGCCTACTCATGAGATGAGAAATTATTTTTCTTCTTCCAAACTGCTGTTAAATTTTGTTATTGTGCAATATCAGGCTCTACTAAGTGGTAGATAGTGCATTAGATAGGCACAGTGGGTGGTAGATGTGTATTAAGATATTGCATGAAGCAATAACGTTTCCTAAACTTTCTCTGTCTTCTACCCAGCACACAATGCAAAAAGCATGAAAACTACCCACAGGTTAGTGGTGGGTAGATTTGAAGGGCCCATATTGCACTTGAAGATCTTTTGACTATGTTACAAATAGCCAGTCTCACAGGCTGCAATGATCCTATGAAGTTACACAATGTTTGTGGAGCTATTTTTCATTAAAACTTGGGGTCAGTGTTGTTTGGACAATGCTCTCAGACACATGGTGCTATTCTTGGGGCCATCCAGTGCAGGGCCAGGAGCTGGAGTCGATGATCCTGGTTCCCTTGCAACTCAGGATATTCTATGATGCTATTTTGAAAGTGCTAATTGAACTTCAAAACAAAAATTGAGTGTTTTGCCCTCACAGTGAGGCTCAAAGCCTGAAAATGCAACCAAAGGGTGTTTTAAGGGCTGAGATACTAAGAGACAAATAACATCTCAAGCTGCACTAAAGAGACAAAATATCATTTGCAGTGCTTAGTGTTTTCCATGCAACATACTTACATTTTATTTATCATAATTTGGAACATGAGAGAAGAGAGAANTGCTATTTTGAAAGTGCTAATTGAACTTCAAAACAAAAATTGAGTGTTTTGCCCTCACAGTGAGGCTCAAAGCCTGAAAATGCAACCAAAGGGTGTTTTAAGGGCTGAGATACTAAGAGACAAATAACATCTCAAGCTGCACTAAAGAGACAAAATATCATTTGCAGTGCTTAGTGTTTTCCATGCAACATACTTACATTTTATTTATCATAATTTGGAACATGAGAGAAGAGAGAATTTTGGATTTTCTGAGGATTAGGGGAATCCCCTACTGATACTCCAAGTAGGACGATGGGTTAGTCTAAGATCCACTTTTTCTGTGGGCAGCAGGTAACACCTCAAATATTGAACCTGGAGTAGGGAAAACAGGTATTCACTAGAAGTAAAGGAAAAGACCCTGAAAACCAGAGCATCTAGGTTGCCTGTCTGCCACAAAATACACTTGCAGTCAAAATGCTATGTGAAGTCAAGTTGATTTATCAGTTTTTAATTCATTTTGAAATTAGTTTAGGTGCCCCAAAATGAGAATATAGGTTTGTCCTTGTGAGTGATAAAGGAAACAGACCTTGCAATACAGTATAATGCTCTCCATCTCTCTCTCTGAAGCCTTTCCCTATATTATTCCAAAAAAGAGGCAAAAACCAAGACTTTCCTACTCATGTAGCTGATGTTTTGCCAATGCTTGCAAAAAGACAGCAGTACCATTTTCACATGAGCCCATTGCAATGGAATTAGGTTATACTGTCTTTTGTCTCATACCTCAGCCAGAGGTGGGGCCTTTGTGTCAGTGCCAGGACAAGTCAAGCAACAATTGTCAGGTAACCTCAGACTACAATTAAAATGAACTCTGAAATAAAGGATTTCTGAACAGAAAGTTGTGAGACAGGCAGAGAAGAAATGTCTGAAGTTCAACAGAGGCAAAGGCAGGCTCCTATACCCAGGGAGGAATAACCCTGGGCATCAGTACAGGCTAGGGGCTGACCTGCTGGAAAGCAGCTCTGCAGAGAAGGACCTGGGGGTCCTGGTGGACAACAAGCTGTCCATGAGCCAGCAGTGTGTCCTTGTGGTCAAGATGGGCAACGGGATCCTGGGGTGCATTAGGAAAAGCATTGCCAGCAGGTCGAGGGAGGTGATCCCACCCCTCTGCTCAGCTCTGGTGAGGCTGCACTTGGAGTGTTGTGTCCAGTTCTGGGCTCCTCAGTACAAGGGAGACATGGAGCTCCTGGAGCAGGTTCAGTGGAGGGACACAAAGCTGACCAAGGGACTGGAGCATCTCTCTTATGAGGAAAGGCTGAGGGAGCTGGGCCTGTTCAGCCTCAAGAAGAGGTGACTGAGAGGGGAACCTCATCAATGTCTATCAGTATCTGAAGGGAGGGTGCCAAGAGGACAGACCCAGGCTCTTCTCAGTGGTGCCAAGCAATAGGACAAGAGGCAATTGGCAGAAACTGATGCACAGGAAATTCCACCTGAATGTGAGGAAGAATTCCTTTACTGTGCAGGGGACCGAACACTGGAACTGGTTGCCCAAAGGGGTTGTGGGGTGTTCCTTGCAGGAGAGACTCCAGAACTGTCTGGATGCAATCCTGTGCCATGTGCTTTAGGATGACTCTGCTTGAGCAGGGAGGTTGGAGCAGATGACCCCTCTGAGGTCCCTTCCAACCTGACCCATCCTGTGATTCTGTGAAAAGTTACACAGGTACGAGCAGCTATATTTTAACAGGAGAATCAAAATCTCACCATGATACTTAGTAAGATAATGAGATTCTAGAAGACAAATTTCAGGTTAACTGTGTGATGACATATTGGGGGGATTCATTATTTTTAAGTCATAGCTGAATGAAACAATTTTATCTTGCAGTATACTTTAGTCAAACACATAGGGATGGGAAAGAAAAAAATTCCTAATGTTAATTTGAGTGAAGCAGAGGAAATGTCTGTAGAAAGTAGGAAAGTATATAGGTTTATATGGTCTCTATATCTTAGGGTTCTCTCACAGTCTTCACAACACACAGAAATTACAGTTTTGCTCAGGCAAAACCTGCATTTTCATCTTAGCAAGAGCCAAGTAACTGTATCAGTTCTCTGTAAATCAGAGCTGGCTGTGGTCATTAGCTCCAACATGCAGATGCAGGCCTGCAGACATGCAGGTGAAACCACAAATTGAGCCATGCTATGTATAAGGCTTCCAGCCATCACTTCTATTAGTGGAGCACCAGGATGACTCCCATCTTTACAACTCCCATTCTTGGGTACATCCCCTCAAGCCTCGTGTTTCCATCCATAGCATAATAACAACCACCACCATCTCCTCCATCCCAGCGTATGTCAAGTGACACCCTCTGGTCAATAGAAATGCACTACCAACCTTTCTGATTCTTCAGAGACCATGGCAAAGCTTTCATATACCTGAAAGCTGCAGTGCACAGCCCATCATGGTGCTGTGCAGGGCCAGGAGCTGGACTTGATGATCCTTGTGGGTCCCTTCCAACTCAGCATATTCTGTGATCAGAGACCTGAGGGGGCAGGAGTTGCTTCTCAGAGGTTCCACTTTTTAGGCAAAACTGCTCTTTACAAACTTGACTTGTTGGTCTCCTACTAGCAGCCACACTTATCTGAAGACTTCATGTGGCATGGCACGATGTGACTCACCTGGTCTGGGTGTTGCTCAGGGCCCACATATGGACTATATTTGCTGCTCCATTGTCATTATTTTGCATCTGGAGTATAGCATGTACCTTGTAATTAACAGCCTACTTAATTGATTTTCACCTTGCTCTCTCCAGAATAGTTTGACCAGATTGCTGGACTCAGTAATGTATTCCTTCTTTGAATTTTACTGGGGTTGTTTGCTTTGAAACTTCTCAGACGACAGCTAGTTTGAAAGTACTTGTGGGCACTCGAAGTATTTGATATTTAGCCATCAAAACATTTTGATCTGAAACATGGGACCAATCACATTTTCTGTTTCACAGGGCATCGGCTCAAGTCCTGCCCTCAGATTACTGTATCATCACAATCTCCTTTAGCATATAGATACTGTCCTCCCCCTCAGCAGATTTCCATGCCCTTTCCAGAAGGAGACAGTTTTGTTGTACACATTTTTAGAACAGCACCTGTTTGGTGCACAGAAGTAGAATGACTTCCCTTTGTCTTAGGCCAAGAGCAGAGAAAAAAGAACTTTGATTTCCTCTTGCCAAATCAGTATCCCCGTTACAAGTACCACCAATTTCTTCTACCTTAAAATTTTGTACATAATTATTTTACTGGTTCCACTTTTCCAACAAAATCAAGATGGACTATTGATGGCTAGTGCATGGTACTCACCTAGGATCCACTGATTTTGTGACCTCATCTGCCTGTGGGCCCAGTCTTAGAATGATTACACACCCAGTCTGGATGCATGGAAACAACTGGCTTTAGTGGAAATTGTGGCTCTTCTGGATTGACCCGCTTTGCTAAGGAGCAGATAGGGTTGGGAAGTGATCTGTCCTTCGAATTTTGAATCATTTGTATGGTATCTGAAAGAAGAAAAAAAATTGAACCCTCAGCAAAGCTCTCCGGTGCACATGGCAGATGCCTCACATGCCTTCCCTGCTGAGCTGTTTCTGCCACACTGCCTCCACAACTGGAGTTCCTGTGTGCAAAACAAGCTAAGGGGAACAACTGGTGTTGATTGTGGCAGAAATTTTGTCCTCAGATCTGGTTCAACATTAAGTCCTTTTTGGGGATTGCTTTGATGCTTCTATCAATATTTCAGTGTCAACCTTTTCATAAAAATATCTAAGGATAACTTCCGAGAGCAGAAGCATCTCAGAAAATATGAGGAGGAAAAGAAGGAAACTCTCTGTGAAAGAAAAATCATCAGAGATTTCACTTTGATCTTACTCTATTGTTTTGGTTTTGCTTCTTTTCGCAAAGTTCAAGTATTTTCTCGCCTGTAGCAATGCTAACAAATGTAACATGTTCACACACCCTCCTGCTTGTTGCTGATTACTATATTAAGATAGGTGTCAGATCAAAAAGCAGATGGAACAACAGAGGTCTAGTTTACAAACTCTATTTATAAAGCAGCTACATTAACTTAGAAATACCTCGCAGACTTTTATCACTGCTGTTAATTATTAAAACACACAGACTGATTTTGCATCTGCTACTGGAAGGAGTTGATAGGGCCAGCTCTGAAAAGCTTCGAAGGGTATGCCTGTGCACAAGTTTTGAGCACATCTTCCTTGGATAGTTTGGTTTCTTTATGCAGTGAAGATGCACCGCAGTCAGCACCAAGCCAGGCTGGGTTTGCCTTTGCACACAAGTGCAACCCAGAGAGGAGCAGGTTCCACTGAGAATGTTTCTTGCCCCCCGAAATGCTGATTTGCTGGCATAAGCTTTAAGTTGGAGCTGTACGAAATCCAAGGAGAATTGCCGCAAGGTAAATGACACAAGGGGGTGTAGGAGTAAATATCATGGCTGGACACATTCAAACGCAGCCCATAGCATTTCCCCCTCTTGCCCCTCCTCCTTCCAGGAGACAGTCGGAGAGTTTAGCTCTCCTCTATGACAAATCACATTCCAAAAAAAGTTAATGACTGCAAGCTTTAAATGGATTATTCAAAATCATTATGAGCCAGCTGTAACTTCTTTAAACAAAACCAAGCCCCATACCCTGTCCGTGGTGCCTTCAGGGAGATGGCCGACCCGGCACTGCTGCTGGCCAACACTCCCTGTATTTGCTCTCTGGGCCTCTGGGACCACGGAGGGTTCCCGAGGATGGGCTCCTGCAGCGGGAAGGACCACTAGAGGGCATTCAAAACACAAGTTTCCCAACTGGTTGGGTGCCCATAGCACCCAATAAAATCAATTAACTGGTATTGTGTGGACATGGTATGTTGGAGAACACCTACACTTCTCAATTCATGTTTGTTCAAGACCTAATGGAGGTAATATTTGTCCTGACGCTACCACAAATGCTGTTCCTATGTAATTACTGCCAGAATTACACCACAGGAGGCTCAAATCCTATAGTAACAGGTTACTCCGGAGTATGGAAATTCAGATTGGCATCTCTTGTTTGTTTTGCTTTTTGTTCAGGGTTCCAGTAGACATCAAAGTAAATGGCCCTCACCACCAATCACATTACTCCTCCATGTATGTGTGCAAACATGTTCATCCAATTCTCCTAACTCCAGTGTAGCCACTCACAGGTCTCCTTCTTTGTTTGACAAGTTATTATTTAGCAGGCACCTTTTCTTCTGCTACCTTTACCCTGTTATCACTTCTTTCTGCAGTTTGATCACTCAGTTAAAGAGAAGGAGGTTTATTTGGTTTGCCTATTTGTTCAAATAAAGGTTTACATAGTCTATAATTTTCTTGCTCTTGAGCTGCATCAGGATTGTTGAGCATAATTCTCCTAAAACGTAGCTTTTATATAAAATAGAAGAGTATCTCACTAACTTCCCAGATGTGAGGTTTAGCACACTGCCATCTTTAGATGAAAAGTAAGACTAACTACCAACTGGCTGGTAACACCGTTCTGTCAGTAGAGGACACAGTATTTATTGATGGCCACATTAAATACAGTCCTGTATTTAGTAAGGTCGGCTGTGGCAGTGCAGTCATCACCAGGACAGGATTTAAAGCCTGAATCAGTGTTGGAACCATCGGTGTGATCTGCAGTGAGTTCTTTCAGCACATGCTGCCTTTGCTGAAAGAAGGTCTGTGACTGGGTAGGGGCTGTGCATTGTGCCTGTGCCTCCTGCTCACAGCAAGCGGTTATGGCCTGAGTCTTTTAATCTTGAAGCAGTAATGTCCTGCCACAGATTTGTAAGCCAAAATCTGAAGGGAGAAACACAACCATTGTTTGGACAAATACGATCTATGATCATATTCATAGATCTTAAAGCCATGGCATTATAATCATGCTTTTATTGTGGTGGGATTTCAGCCACTCATTTCCATATTAGTTGCCTTCTTTTTCTGAGATGAATTATTTTTCCTGGATAGGACTGCTCTTCTCCTCGTGGTTGAAGAGTTTTCTAGACATTGAGTGTGACGGCTCAAATGGCTTAGTGGAACATTTTAGGGTTATCTGGCCCTCAGACTTAAGTTTTCCAGGAACAGCAGTGCATTTTATTTTCCCTTGTCCTTCAGTATCATAACACACTTGCATTATAAGTTTTCCACTCATTTGGCATATTTAAATTTAATGTGTGGGAGGGGAAACTAAGGGAAGCAGTTCCATTTCCCTGCTTTCTCTTCAAATTGTGAACTCTAAGGTCCAAAAAGCAACTCCCTAAATTCTGCAGCCTTATTCTGAAAAATAACAATTATTTTCCTGTTTCATCTATCTAAACTTCCCTATCAGCATTAACTGGGGAGAAGAAGGGCAAAAAGGAGAGGAAGGAGGAGAGGCTAGAGGGAACTGTCACCATGAAGAAGGGGGGTACTTGATGGAACAGGCAATCAAAAGTTATTTGACAATCCTCCTGTGAACTTGCAGGTCACCTGCTCTATAGGCCTGCTGAAGCCCTGAAAGCATTTCCCTTGCTGATGTTCATGCTTCTGTGATGGGATATTTCAAGAGGTGTCACCTTGAGGGAAGATCTGTGACTGAGGAGCAACTTTGTCCTGTGTACCACATTCTCTCCAAGAGCAGATGCTTCTTGAGCTACTCCCAGTGCACGGCACAGGACAGAGCTCTAGAGGTTGGGATTTCAGTACACAAGACCGTTAAATTCTGTGATTTTTGTAATCTGTCACAAATTGTCCCTCAAGAAACTAATCTCCCTTTGTGCCTCATGTCCCTATCTATAAATGACAATAACAAGTTCTTTCTCCTGTCTGTTATTTCTCTAGTGGTCAGACTATGAACTGTTTGGAGGATGGACTGTGTCCATGATGGATCCACTGGCCTAAATCATAACTAATAGTAATATAGCATCAGGAAAAAGTGTGGTTAATCCAGCAAGTGAAGCTCGAGGAATTAATTCTGAGAACATTTTTTTGGGGTCATTTCCACTGACTGATGCAAATGGACACTGATGGAATCTGCATTCCTTTCAGAGCAGCCTGAACAGCTCATTCTAGTTTTTTCTTTCCCCAAGCATTTGAAAATGTAATTGCGAAGGTCAAGGATTGCTCAGGGTGATATGGCTGGAGCTTTTTTAAGTTTCTAACTTGATTCAACAGAGCAAGATTATACTACAGTGAAAAATTCGGTGTGTGTGCCTAGTTCTGTCAGGAACAGCTGGACTGTATAGCAAAATTTCTACTCTAGGCTTCCTGTAATATACTAAGTAAAAAAATTAACAGCTGACAAGGTTTTCCTATTTTATTTTTGGTTGTGAAGACTAATTTGAAGGAAATTGCCTTGCTTTTGTGTCAGCTGTTTAACTTTTAAGAGGGAACTGTCAGTACAGGAATTAGAATGAAGTAATGTCCCTTAATCTTTTACCATAATTAAGATCAGTGAACTTTAGACAAAGCACATCTTGCTACTGACATCTCTGCCCAACCCTGTTTCTTTTAGTCTGCTCTCCTAATTTTCCCCCACCCCTCACTTGGAATGGCAAACCAAAGATGTTGTCAACTTTAGCAGCAAAAAAAGGGCTGGATAACTGGCACAAATGAATTTCAACTATGTTAAAAACAAAGAATCACTGATTTTTCACAGGCTATTGTACTTCAATTTCTCTTTTAATTTCTGTACCATTTAAGCCTTCAGATAGCACTGTTGACTCTTGGATTAATCTGCTTATTTGAATAACAGCTTCAGCAGCTTGTTTGAGATAAATTGTATGTAATCTCAGGGACAAAAATTCTCTGGTCACTGCTGAGTCAAAACTTCACTGAAGATAATGTTCTTGCTGGGAGAGTCTAAGAATACCAGCAAGATTTGCAGGAGGGGGTAATATTTTTATCAGACTAGCTGATACATCTGAAAAAGCAAACAACTATCTGGGTACAAAAGTCCTTCTTCAAGTCAAAAATAGAAGCTGAAAAGATAGATACAAATTTGGAACTATTGCTGTAATTTTAACCTGATTATTCTGTTCACTTAGTCTATGAGAAAGAAAAGACATTCCCAGCTGGTACATACAAAGCAAAGAGATGAAGGTGCACGATTTGCTCTCAGACAATATTGATACTGAAAATGTTAACTTTGAAACTGGGACTGCTTTGATCAAGGGACAGAGCAGATGCCCTTCAGAGGTCCCTTCCAGCCTCAATTATTCTTCGGGATCTGTGATTTTATGCCACCTCTTCCCCTAAATCTTGCCTTTTAAATGACAGAGCTCTGTTGTCTGAGTAAGAGCAGCACCCAGAGAGCTTGGCACTGGCCAGTTCCTTTCTCCCCTTGTGGCACAGGCCTGGGGGTGATATGGCCATTTTGCAAGTTTTCATTCAGATATTGGCTGTTGCAGATGAATTCCTGTTGTGGAAAAGGCCAGACCCAAAATGGAAGAAGAAAAAACCAAAATACAGGGCAGACAGGAGCAGGGGTCAGCGAGCTGCAGCGAGAGGGGTGCGGGAGGGCGTTTTACACATACCCACAAGAATGGTCATGCACACATCCACTGACACATTTGACACTGAGGTCAATCATGTCTTTCAGCTATTTGGAGAGCGACATTGCTGCAGGTTTCGAAAGGATGATCTGCAAGTGCGGCCAAAGCCATCTCATTAGAGCACCTGCCAGTCTTTATCAGTTGTCAAATAAAGCAGATGGATTTGGTCAGCAAACCTGCAGATAAAACATTAAAGGTTTTGTTGTGCTTTTTTTCTTTACTTTGGGTCCCACTTCAAAGGTAGTTTCTGCTTTAAAGTTCTGACTCAGTCCGATAAATAAAAGAAGTCTGAGTTTTCAGTTAACAATGTTTATTACAAAAAACCAATGCAGCTGACCCTTATGATTGTTAGCACAGGCAGACTACATCTCCATTTTTTTTGTTATAAAAAGAAGGGAAATGGTTTACCAGAAGTTACTGCATAATAACTATAAATGTAATAGCAAGCATTAATGATAATCATTCAGTAACAAGAATTCATTACCTCTTATCTTAGGAGTTTAAAACAATTATGCCTCACAGAACCTAAAGCAGGATGATACAAGAAAAAGGACATAATTCCCATGTGACTGTAAAATTAGGCTGCTCCTCTTAGCATGAACTGCCCAAGAATGGACACAGGAGTGGAAACAGGAGAGCTGCATCTTACCTGTTAGGGCAGTTGCCCAAAGAATTGTCCCCTGCGTTTCAGAGGAGCCTCAAAGACTACTAGATTATCCATAACTCACTGCTGTACCTTTTCTGGAGCTGGGACTTGCCACCACTGTGGCTGGAAGCCCAGTGCCCTCCAGCAGGATAGATTGCTGAGGGGCAGATATTTTCCCTGTCTCCCCTTAAGCCTCTTTAGACAGGAGGAGCAATCCTGATGATGGTTCACCAAGCCTTGGCTTGTTAGGGTACAAAAATCCTTATCACTCAGGTGTTTGTGCAGCACAAACATTAGAAAGAAGCACAGATACCTTCAGAGGGAATTCATTAAGAAAATGCAAATTCATCTCCTCATCAAGCTACTCATACATTCCTTTCAGCTCTCGTTATTGTTACAGAAAGCACCTCTACATATTCATTACTTTCCAGCAGCTACTTCCTAATTGATTTCACTGCCGATGGGATTGGATGTTGCTTCAGACGTATTTCTGATGCTGAGATTGAGAAGTGAGCATCTTTCTGGGATTATTGCCAAGGACATTGATCTCAGAGTGATGTGATGAATGGAGAGGTGAGAGGGAGGCACTTGGGGAACAGACCTTATCTCGCACCAATGAGTCCAGGGAGACAGGGGTCTTTGGGAGAAGTGAAGAAATTACAAGCACTTGTTAAAGAATACTTTAGTAAGAGAATTGACATAATTCAGCAAGTGTTTTCTGGTGATGAATTAGAAAACACTGTTTCCTTCCTGGCAAAGCCCTCATTTATCACCTGGAAGCAAAACTAATTGAGTGATTCAAATGAGAATTATGAAGCGATGCTGTTAATAATCTCTTCTGTGTAATAAATCTTTGTCATGCTGACATGCAAATGATTTGCAGTTCCCAAGAGATTGTGTTTGTGATTAGTGAGAAGAAAACAGGCCAGATTTTACCTTCAGCAGCAAAGCCTACGTCCACTGCAAAATCATCAAAGGTGTTGGAATAACATATGATTTAATGTGTAATTGAGAGTAATTCTAGCTTCAAATTATATTTGTTTATCATGATGTGCTTTTCCTCATGCCTCAGGAGCGATATTCCTTAAATCTCGCAGAGAGGTTCTTGTTCACTGAGGAGTACCTGCAGCTGAAACAGTGGCAGACTAGCATCATTTTAATATTCCAAGCAAATCCGTATGGGTCAAAGCAAACCACGAAGCCTGCAATCTCTGCATCTGGCATTTCAGCTGAATTTAGCTGGCAGGGAGGGGAAGGAATGGCAGGAGGAAGAGGGGAGAGGGAGGAGCAGCCCTGGCTTTCAGGTGGAATTGTAATAATTCCTTTATGGCAGGGCATTAGCATTGAGCCCGTGCCAGTGAAATTAGCCCACCATTGTACTGGATAAACAGCACCTCCGTTGAGACAACAAACCTGTTGATCTTATCTGTCAACACCTAGATCATCATCTAGGCTTTGACTTATCATCTGCTCTGTCAGCAGTTCACCCATGGACAAAAGAAATGGCAATAGAAAGAGTAAAAGCAGCCTCCAGCACACAAGAAGCTTTTTGCTGTAGCAACCTGCCAGGCCACAGAAACGTGCCATTTTAAAGAGGAAGGCACATTGTTACTGGAGAAGGTAGCCTCTGGGCAATGCTCAGCAATGGGATTACAGAGAATTCCATCTTGAACAACAGCTTGATGATGCAGACAGGGGAGAGTTCAGTGTTGGCAATTGAACTTTCTCACCAGAAACCTCAGAAGTTTAGTGAAACCTTGTCTTTAATTCTGCTTGGTTTTCCTTTATGCATTTGTGTATGTATCTAGATTTAATGGAGAAGTATAACAAAACAAACAAAACCCAACTGACAATGCTTCCATTAATGGAATATTTTGCTTGAAAGTTTTATCAGCGAAACCAGGGGACTCAACACTGCCTTTCCCTCCCTTGCAGCTCATTTTTCATCTTCTGTTTCCCTTTCCTTGTCTGTCAAGCTGTCATGAGAAGATTATGTGAGCAATGGGAAGTGCCCCTGGATGAGCATTGGCTCCTTAGCCAAGTCAACCTGCCACTGCATAATACTAACTTGGAGAAATTCATGAAGGGAAGATTTACCAGGGTGCCCAGGTGCTGATAGAAAGTGACCTACTTTCTTCTCCTGTTTGTATTCCATTTGCTGCTGAGCCAAGAGGGTGCACAGAAAGAGTCAAAGCAATCCCAAGTGTGTGAGGAAAGCCATGCCTTGGAGAAGGAAGATCCATTCAGGGGTGACTGCCTAGACACGCTCTCATCTTTGAAACATATTGTAAGGGTTCAAACTCCTATTAAAAGGATCAGCCTGTCCCTTTCTGAAACGATTTGTGCAACTGTGAAGCCTGTAACATCCTCATGTCTTTAACAAGGAAAAGAAAAAACTACTTAAATTAAATGGCTTTGGCACAAAGAGGATCTGGCAGTGGCCAGCTTTATATTATTAACATTTCCCAGGAGTGATGTTCCACAGTGGCAGGCTGATGTAATTACCAGAAGTAAAGTTGTAAGTACTATTGAAAAGACCAAGAGATTTGCAAGCGACTTCAAAGAGGTAAAGATTTGTGTGGATTTGCACGGGGATAGAAAATGCAATGGGTTAGAAAATCAGGTCCTCCAGTGTCTTTAATCTTTTGTGGGCTTTATCCAGACATTGTGGTCTACAGGGGATTTAAATTAAGTTGCAAAAGAGACTTCCTAAACTTTCTATCTGAATGTTATATTATGTGGGTTTTGTACTATTAGCTTAAAAACTGACCTTTTCTAAGCTTTTTGGATTAATGGCTTGTGGACAACTAATGCTGCCATTGGCAAGGAATTTACTTTTATGATGTGGAGACAGATGATGATCTAATAGTGATTTGCCTTTATCCAGGAAATTCACATATATATTAAAAGATGAAAGAAAGGCCTTGGAATGAACCAGTAAATTACCAAAAAGTGACAAGTCAGGATAAGGTACAGTGGAAAATGCATTTGAGAGAACTTGTAGTACAAGATATGGTACGGAGAGTCACTGTGAAAGTGTACGATCAGACATTTAGACCTTTTTTGGTTCTATTTTTGTTTGAGGAGTAATGGTTTTAATATAATTGTGCAGATTTGTTCTGAATTATTTATAACAGAACATGTGCCAGGTTTTGTGGTTTGGGTTTTTTTTGTTTTTCTTTCCTTAATGTAGGTCAGTCTAAAATGTGAAAAATCAGTCAACTAAGGGAAAAAGAATTCACTTATGATTTAACATAACCTAGTGTCCCTATGGATGTGGAGCAAAGGGATACCGTCTCTCAGACTGTGCACTGTGACAAGGTGTCCCAGGGGATTCAGTGTTCTGAGGATCCTCCCTGTTGTTTTACAGCAAAGGTGGGAATGTCACTTCTGTAAGGTAGCAAGACATTTTCAAAAATGCTCAGCCTTGTGAAAGTGCTATAAATTGTCTGAACCAAAGATCACTGCAAAGATCCCTTCAAAGACAAAAAAGCACCTTTTAAAAGTTTTCCAGCTCCCATTCAGATCTTGCCACTGGTCAACTTCTTTTCCGTCTGGCCTCTAGATTACAGCATACTTTGAAAACCCACCATTATAAGAATTTTATGCATGTCAAACCTGGAATAAGTTAAGGCATGCTTCGCTAGGCAAACAGCCTTCCATTTAAAGGAATGTTTCCTTGGTTTCTCTCTGTGTTCAACTAGAATAAAGATGCTTGTTCCACAGCAACACTTCATGATTAAAGCTCACTTGCTTTTTAAGACCTCTGTAGAGGAGCTGACATGGTGGGCTGGGGGTGACTGGCTACTCAGCCTTCAGCAGAAGTGAAGTAGTTATGGGCCCTAGTATCCTCAAAAAGGCTGGCAGAGCAGTAGGAGCCAAATGAAGCATATGTTAAACACCAGCTATGGGAGGTGATGTCAATCCCCTGCCTTCTGTCTCCAAGCCCTTTGCTGGGCTGTCACTGTGGTCTGGGAGTGCTGTAGCCAAGGCTGAAGTTAACAGGCAAGGACTACAGGATAATCTAGATGGACTGTCAATGCAGGAAAAAAAGGGAATGCTTGTTCTCTCTCTTCACATCCAAAAAAAGAAAAGTACTAGTTGTGACTTTCCCCCAGCTCAGGAGTTTTGGAGATAACACTGTAAAATGTCTTTTTGATTGTTGTTAAAAAGACACATATCAACTGTATGGCTGCATCTCTCTTCCTCATAGGTGTCGCATCAGTGTAAGGTGTTGGCGCAGAAGAGGGCTGTGTTTAGGAACACAGTGCATCCCATTCCCCGGGGTTAACTTACTCATTGGCCCTCACTGAGAAAAAGACTGAGCACAGAAATAAGGCAAAGGGCACAGGAGTCAAGGGAAGACCGTTCCCATTATTTGCTTTTTCCAACACAGGATTGCCCCTGCAGATGAGGGGAGCTTGTAGGAATGCTGTTTTAGCCAACATTACAAGCTGGAACCAGTCTGATGGAGAAATGCCTCCCGCTGCACAGTGTGCAGGTCCCCAGCTGCTGTTCTGCAGTCAAGGCACAGAGTATGTGTAGAGAGGTACTGAACCAAGTGCCAAGAAGAGCCTTTGGGCAGTGCTTTGCTGCAAGTGCCACCAGTTGCCAGACATTCTTTTGAAGGAAACATCAGTGTTTTGCATGTTGTTCGTGATGGCCGGATTAAGCCAAATACTTTACTGGGGGCCAAGGAGGACCATGCTGGGAGAGGAATATTGCTTTCTTCTGTAGTGTGTAAGCTGTGACCTGCTTCCTAGAGCCCTTTCAGACTTTTAAGTAACATTTTCCTAGTGCATCATTGTTTCTGGGCATGGGCTTCCCATGAGTCTCCTCCTTTTACACACTATGTTATTTGCATAGGCTCTCAGTCTTTACCGTAGGTCTTAGTTTGTCAGAGGGTATTAGGAAACTATTTTGAAGCCTCTAACAGTCAGTGGCATGTGGAGGTGATGCTCTAGGGCCCTGTTGAGATTAAACATTTACTGCTTGGCTTGTTTGTGATGACAGGGACCTGGCTGGTCTCCTCTTCCTATGCAAACTGGCAAAGCTCTGCATTTCAGCAGCTGGGAAACCAGCCCTGTCAGCACCACTCCTCCTTTGTAGTGAGGAGCAGCTTAGCCTGAGAACACAGAGTCTCAAAGCAGTGCTCCCTGTCCTCCAGCACAAAACTCTTTGATGAACTCTGCCACAGGAGATCCTGGAAATGCTAGTGAGGGGATTGCTGAGTGCCTGTGTTGTTTTTGTGGGCTATGGAATTGGCATCTAATGAACATGAGCACTCCTTCCCTCTCTCTGGAGACGTAAGTATTGCATGGGCACCACAAATAAAAGATATAAATTTAGGCACTCAGAATATCTGACAAGATAGGAACATACAAATCAGCTGTCACTCACCACTCTTTCCATAGCCCTGGTCCATGAGGTACTGACAGTTTTCAAAGTGAGGACAGACACCGTGCAAGTCACAAGTGCCACTGCATTGATCTTGATGACAATATTTGCCTCTGTGCTTGGGCACAAGGGTCCCCTCTACCTGCTGCCATTATTTTTGCTGTGCTAAGCTTTCACTGAACTCCCTAACCCAGCTATCTTAAGTTTTTAGTGCATGACAGTCAATGGAGCTGTCTCAGTTGCTTTTGTATTTCGTAACTTTTCTTACCAGCTATGATTAGCTGGGTGCATCTATCTGGTATTTGACAAGCTATCAACCAGTGTGCTTAGGGCTAATGATGTCTATGGACAAGGAATGATATGTTTTCAGAGCACAGCACTCAACTCATCAAAGTTGCCTTTTCTCACCTTTCCAAAACCTCCCAGGTGTGGACTCTATCCTGTTGTCTGCTGTTCCTAGGGAAAGAAATTCATGTCAACATATCCAGGCTCCAAAGCACAGTGACAGAGAAACTCAGAGGAGGAATTTATGCAAGGAATTACATCGGACAAAGGACTGTCTGTGTTCACCTCTGTTTTACGCTATGTTTACTGTACAATGGGTTTTGTTTGTTCTTTCACCGGTGAAAGATTTTCACCTCTTTCACTTTGCTGATGGCAAAACCACATTGCAAATTTGCAAATCTAAGGGTAGAACTTGGAAAAATTGTCTATGATATTTCAGCCACCAGAAAAGACTTCCTGATGAACTTGTATCTGACACACTATCAGATATTACACCAATTTACCAAGCAGAAGTTTAAGATGAACAGAAGAAAGTACTTCTCTTGCACAAGCATAACCAAGCTCTAGAGCTCCTTACCACTCTAGAATTTGTGACAGACAAAGGGATAAAGTAATTCACAAAAAAAAAAAAAAAAAAAAAAGGCTTCAGAAATGAATCCTGCTATGTCACTGAATTGATTGAAGGTAGAAGTATCCCAGCACAGGAGGCAGACAGCTGTGTGCTTGCCTGGTTCTGCACACTTTCCCTGAACATTTGCTGCTGGCCACATGAGTGATTTAACTAACTTCACAAGACAAGTTCATGTCCTTATTTTATAGCCATCTTTCAGGTAAAATACAACCCAGAATGTATCCTCACTGCTTCTTGTTGTTGCTGATGTCTCGTTACTTGCCTTGAGGGTGATCTATGTGTGAAGTCAGCAGAACAGCAGTGGTATTCAGGGATGCCTTAGGATTGTGTCGGGGTTTAAGATGAATATCAAATCAACTCAAACAATCATGTTTTACCCATATATACCAAGTTTCCCCTGGAAAGTTCAACTGGAAAATGTCCTTCCCGTTACTCTGTTAAGCAGTCAGGCAGTTTAGCTACCATGTCCTGTTCAGCATAAGTCACCATGTGAAATGACAGGCAGTCAGCCTGCACCCACATGTAATCTGTGTCATTTTGGAAGCAGCACAGAAAAAGCCAGAAAATCAGAGGTTTTTTAGCATGGGTAGGCAAAAAGGCTCACCTCAAATTCAGGCTGTTCCAGCTAACAACGTTTATTCCCATTGCTCTGAGGGTACCTGTGTGCCTTTTTGGATTCAGCTTTCCAAGTGGAACTTGATCTGGGTGACAGCAGGGAGGTGGAGGCAAGCAGGGTGCTTTCTGCTCCTCCTCAAGGCTATTGCATCACAGCCATTGAGTCAACACATTTCAGACCTCCCACGGAGAGCAGAGCTGGCTCTCTACCTGTGCAAGCCCCAGCATAATAACTTCAGGTACCTCTGCCCAAGGCAATTTGCTGACACATGTCACACATGACAGTCACAAATATTTCCCAGATTACCAAATCATGTGTGTTGGACAAAGAATTTATTTTATTTTTTTTTTAATTTAAATTACTGTAAGGCAGAGGGTAGCTAGAAGACTAAAAATCATACAAATAAATATCATTAAAGGTGACACAAATAAAAATTACAAATACAAATTTAAAAAATCATACAAAGTGATGTCTGAATCATTGGCTGTGACCTCTTGCATTAAAAACCAGAAACAGAGAAGAAGAATCCCACCTTTGCTTCTTCCCCATTTTTGTTTCGTACCATAAGGCTTTTCTTGCAACACCAGCTAAGAAAGCAGTTTTCTGGGAACCTTCCTGAAATGCGGGAATCCCCAAAGGAGGTGGTAGAAATTTCTGTGTTGTGAGCCTTATGCACCACGGGGAAGAAAGGAGGTGTTGTTGGAAGTCTCAAAAAACCTAGAAAAGTAGTAGCAGAGCGCTTGGCTAACTGATAGAGTTTCGAGTAGGATTGAGGATACTCGAGGGGTGAAACAGAGAACTAGAAAACTTTGACTAGTTCCCTGATTGTATGTATAAGCTGTCCACAAGGAAATTGAGGCTGACATTCCTTGGGAGGGACAGTTAGCTGGTGACAAGTCTCAGTTTCTGGCAAAGTAGCAAAAAACCCTCAACACATATGCTGCTTTCTTGCAGAAGACCGCATACAGCAGCTGTTTCAGCCACACAGGTGAGACCAACAAGGTAGCTGAGGTACCTTCTGACAGATAACAGTTTTCTCAGAAGCAACACAACAGATCAGAATGACAGCAAAGCTCTGACGGTGTGCAAGGCTCTCATATTTGCCATTCACACAGGATAACACTCCCACCGCTATTTGTTGAAATTTGTATCTTTGATCAAGAATGACGTTTTGTCATTTTTGCAAAAGAGCGAAATTCCTCTGGTGAAGAATTTGAAGTTTAAGTAGAGCCAAAATTGCTCAATGTCATTAATAGGGCCCAGATTGAGCATTTGTGCTGAAATAGCAGCAATTTAGGGAGAAAAAAATTAGGAGGTTAAGAAAGCAGTCAGGAGGCCCCAGAAGGGTGTCAACCATGCAAATCCCCATTCTCCCAATTAGCATCTTGTTTCCGTTCTTTCGTATTTCTTCTCTGCCTCTATTTTTCGTGTGTATATTTTCTGCAAGGATAAACCCAGTTTGGACACAGGAAGGTCAAAGCATTCTTACCATGGTTGTGGTGCAGAACACAAGTGGCCTCTTCAAGTGTGGGCCAGGTGTGTGCTTAGCTGATGCTGAAATTATGCCAGGTTTTCTACAGAGCAGCAATATACACATACACACACGCACACACATATATGTATATGCATGCACATAAATATCTATAAATGCATGCAAATGTATTTATGCATGTGTTTGTACTTACGTACATGCTCTGTGCATCTTCTTGACAGAGCTGGCTTCCACTTAAGAGCAGCACTTCAACAAAGTATAATTATTTCTTTTTAATGGAGAATCAGGTCACTGTTGCATAAAAAGGGAAGTAAAACCAAAAGCTACACCTCCTCACTTCACAAATAAGAAGATTTTTGGGTTTGAGGCTCCTGATAGGAGGAAGTTGTTACAAGCTATCTTCCCAGCAGATCCCAGATCGGTGTTTGGCTGTCCTGACAGCAGCCTTGCAGCTCCCCCGATTGGCATAGCCGAGTGAATTTGTCAGCTTCACTTCAGACAGCAAGAGGCAAGGTAACAGCTGGGCCTTCAACCAGCCCCAGTGTTTCAGTAGAAACACATCTGGGATGTGCTCATCAAACACATTCTGGAGAAACAGCGAAGACAAACAGGTCTGAGTCTCCCTTGCCAGGGCCCTTATGTTTTCGTGGTACCATCCATCTGAGCCAGCTGGGTAGGAGCTTGTGGCTCTGTAAAAAAAGCTTTAATTTTTTCATCCTGCTAGTGTAGACCTCTGTCAGTACATAGCGTGTAAAACTAGAGTGTCCTGGGGTCACAGTTCTGGCACATGCCCTTGAATAAGAATGTTATCAATGTTAAACAGTCACTGCTAGAAACAAAGCAACAGACATCTCGGTTTGTTTTGCTCAGTAACTGCATGGATACTGTTTTGCCTTGGTGATTCTCTGTACTCAGGCTGACTTTTTCCTGTCAATTTCAGGTGCATCAAAATAGTGTATTTCATTCTAGAAGGAGAGTTTCCTTCCTATTTTTAGAGGATTTTGTTTTTCTTGGTCAGTGCATGCCTTCCAGAAATGTAGTAAGTGGCATGAATGAATCTTTCTTGCATGTGAACCTAGAGCCCTCGTTGAGCTGTAGACTAACACTGTAATAAAGAAATTTTGGTTTTTTGTATCCTCTAGTTTTGCATGTAGGCTCCCTAGATTTAGAGGCTTACTAAAGAGTCCATAGGCAAGCTCATAGTCAAAGAGTCACAGAATGGGTAAGGTTGGGAGGGACCACTGGAGGTCACCTAGTCCAACCTCCCGGCTTAGGAAGAGTCCCCTAGAACATGTCACTCAGGATTGTGTCCAGATAGCTTTTGACTATGTCCAGGGAAGGAGACTACAACTTTTCACCAGTGAAGAGTTCTGCTGTTTTCCAAAAAACTGCTGATCTTTATACAACATTCTGTGCCTGTATGTCCAGAAGAGTCCTCTTTTAGTGAGAAAGAGTACAATGGAAACCTGTCAGTGGCATTAGAAATAATTTCCTTACATGATACTATCTCAGGTCCCAGCTGAACTGATAAAGGGTTAAACTGTTACCCCAAGAGCTCTCTGTCAGACTATGTAGACTGGGTTGATGATCTCAGGCAAGACAGATTTCCTACAGATTACAGAGGCATATCTTAACACTGAGTCAGTTCTTGTCCAAAAATTATGGGTAGCCTGAAGATAATGCCCTGCAGTAGCAGGCAACCTGCCACAGGGCTGCCAAAGGCTGGCCAGATTTTGAACAGCACCCAGCAGGGCCAGCATTCTGTGAGTCACAGCATTTTGCGGCTGGTGTCAACAAGAGATGGCAGCTTTTATTTCCCAGCCTCTGGTCAGCTTTGGATTTGGTGAGAGCCAGGAGCTGCTGCACACAGGCAGATAGAGCACTGTAGCTGCTGCACTGTATCTCAACCCGTGCTGTGTTTGGTGGCATTTTTCCTCTGGATAAGACAGCACGTGCAGTGTCACTTGGTATGCCGGTCTTCCAGCTGGGAAGGAAATCTACAGCCCTGAGTATCACTTTGCAGAAGCTGCTGATTTGTGTTCTTATCTGTTATCTCTCTTCATCATTTCCAGATTAAGTCATGCACAGGCAACATGATTTATATAGCTCAGTGGAATGAGTCATAGAAATTAAATGCCCTGTTATCCTTATTTCTTAATCATGTCTCATCCCGGTCATTCTTTGAAAGAAGAAATGTTCTAATATATCTTCAGTGATAAGAAAAGACTCCTTGGTCTCTCTTTGTTGGTCACATAGACACATTTATTTGCCTGTTGCACATCCACATGCTCATCTCCTCTTCTCTCTCTCTGTCTCTTTCTGTCTCTCTCTCTCTCATGCTCTTGCACTCTCCTAGAGGTCCTGCTTTCTTTTATGTACATTGGTACACAAAACACAACCAGGACAAAAGTCTTGCACATCCTAATTAGCCTGGCTGATTTTTACTTGGTCTGGAGAGCCTTAAAACCTCAAAAGGCATGGAATATCAATAGTGTGGCACTTTATCCAACAAGGGAATATTTGTTTTCATAGGTGAGCTACCCAGTACCAGCAGTCCTGACCTGTCTGGCTATGGGGTGAATTGAGATGGAAGAAAACACTCTACTTTCCCAAGAATAGGCACAGGTTATCTTTTCTTTAACCTTACAGTTTGTTTCCCCTACTTGTTTGTTTGGGTTGTTTTACCCTCTACCCATTTGAGGTGTGTTTCTGGTTCAATGCCCCTGTAAAGGCCAGAGGAATTAGCACTGTTGAAAGAAATCCAGTACTGAATTGCCCTTGTGTTGTCTGGACTTTGTTATGGCTTCAGTTCATTAAAACCAAGAGCTGGACAGCTGGGAGAGAGAGAGAGAGAGAGGGAGAGAGAGAGAGAGGGAGAGAGAGAGAGAGAGAGACCAGCTAGAGGGGGGCACTTGGGGCTGGACTGTGGTAAGTCTCCTTGAGGGGCCAAAGCTGTTTTCTTTTGAAAAAAAACACCATGAAAAAGTCACAGCTGTGAAGTGGCACGCTGAGTAGGAAATGAAATATTCTAGGCAAGCTGGAGAAAGACAGATGCTGTGTGCCCTAATTTTCCCAAGTTCTTCACCTCTGGTTCCCATCAGTGCTGCAGCTCAATGTGTAGATGGGTGTGTTGCATCCCTGACTCACTTCTCCAGTTCTCTGAGGTCTGTTGATTTATTCTTCCACACACCTCCCATTCCTCTGATGTCCCCAAACAGTGACCTGGACAGGTCCCATTGCTGGTGTGGTGGGCTGCCTGCAGCATCTGCTGATTGTAGGCATCCCTGAGGACCTGTGGGCAAGGCCATTTCTCCATGTGAAATCCAGCTGCCATGTATTTGTTGACTCTATCCCAAACGACATACAAGGCACAGGATGAAGGATGCAGTAGGGGAGCAATGGTGCCTTCCCAAAGACTGAAAGAGAGAGACATGGCCAACTGAGAAAAAGGGAGAGGCAAGACTGAACCCTTAATTTGTCTCATTTTCCCTGAAAATTGAGTTCTTCAAAAAGCTGAATTTTACACAGCTATTTCAAATCAAACTTCCCAGGTCTCTCACTGATTTAGGTAAAATTATCAAGGCAGCCTAAAATAGGAGTAGAGTCCTTGAGGCATGGTAGCAATACAGCTACTTTTTCCTATCAGTTCTCTAAAAACTTGCTTTTGCTACACCAGTAATTGCAACAAGGGAGATGATAATTGTAACGAGCTGTCCTATTTTTAACAACAAACCAGGAATGAAACTTTTCTCCCTTCTCTGTTCTCAACTTTTATTCCTCTTTTCTCCTCCTCTCCTCACATTTAACCATTTAATGACTGGAAACAAAAAGGAAAATAAGAACAAGAAAGTACAGAGGAAACTAATGATGTAGGAGAGGGTCTGGGTAGAAAAAGGCCTGTTTCTTCCATTTCATCAAAAAAAATCAGAAAAGTGTTTTGAAACTCAAATTTTGAGGCATGTTTTTTTTTTTTTTTATTAATTTCCCAGAGGATCAAATACCTAATAAAAGTATTTTATTTGAAATCATGCACCAGCTCTGTTAAATAAACCACTGAAAATGAGTTCTGTACCTTGTAAATGTGACAATATCTGCTAAACAACATACAATATGAATAAATCAACGTGACTGAATACTCCTGTATTTGGAGAGAAACATGAATCAATACTCTTTTTGAAGTTATTTCTGTCTCATGTGTCAGAATTTACTGAGCTGTTTCATAGACCCTCTATCAAAGAACAGCAGAAACCATACAAAATATAATTTAAAAATAGCTGCTTATTAGGAAGAACAGATGGTGCATTCATGTGCCACAAAATTGCAAAATTTTAGCAACCTTGAATATCAAGTTCTTGAGTTGTAACTCATTTGCACTGGAAACTTAGTTAGCAAGTCAGAAAAAACACACTCAGAATTCTGCAGAGCTGTAAAAGAAGCAAGTGCTGACACATTAAATAAAACGTGTCTATTTTTATGTCAAGTCCTGATAACAGTACATTTTTTCATTTTCAAACATAAAGAGAGAAAGAATTCAGTTCTTTCCAGACTTGGCCAAGGCACCTGATTCACAACGGAAAATATTTTTATGTCTTATGTCAGCATTACTTTGTTCCAAATTAAGGGCTGTGGTACTGAAATCTTTCTTTTACAATAGCCTCTATTTCTCACCACTTCTCTCCCATAACAGCATTGCATGTTGGAGATGCAGAACAGAAGTGTTTCAGTTCACTCAGCTTTGCACATCAATTTTCATTTACGTCTGAATGCAAAATTACATAGTGAAATGTATCTTTTGTGATGCAACCCAGGAAAACCATGGAGGAAGAATGAGAACTTGAAACCAGATTTCTCAAGCAAGTTAGTCCAGATCAGACTTTTTGACTGAAATATTACAGAAAAAATATGGTTATATGCATCTAAGGTGTCACTGCAAGCATTTAGGGGCCAAGGCTGAAGACCCAAATTTCCCTTTCAATTTAACTGACTATCCCTGTCACTTGTTAGTATCTGGAACTGAATGGCAAACTGAATGTGTTTGCAGAATTAGGTCCTTGAAAGATAAATCAATAAACTTGGAAACAAAGATCTATCAACACTGAAAAAATGCTGGTGGTACTCAGACAAGTATGGAAGGTTTGGTACAAGCAGGTGGAAAACAGTGACATAAATTCTTGTCAGTTGTGCTTTTCACTGGGAGCTATGAATGGTGGGGCTGGGTCTGCCTAGCTCTCCCTGTGATTTTGCACCCTAGTTTAATGAATTCGTGAAGCCCATATGAAAAGTCATCTGTGATATTATTTTGCACAGGCTGAAGTCCCACTGATGTCAATGTGGCTTGAAGAATAAAACAGGGGCAGGGCTTGCTTAAGATGCTTTAGTCCCATCATCTGCAGCCAGCTTATATCTCAAGTACCTTGGACTTCTCATACCACATCTGGAATCACGGTCTGTAACTTCCACACCATCCCTGTCTACTTTTCCCTTCTGCTCTTTCCCATAGTTGTAAACATTGCAGAAACTGGGCTGGTTGGACATGAATGCTGACCACGTCTTTTATCCCTCTAACCACCTTCTGTTGCTTTTAGTGGTAGTGCCACCACTTACCCGGGATGTGTTAGAAGGTGATGTCTGACCAGTAAAGTCACTTCTAGCAAGTGCCATCTTCACTGTCACTCTTCATGCAAGTCCATGGACACTGCCCCAACCTTTTCAACAAAAACCACCAACAAGGAGTAGCAGAGTTCCCTGTACCTCAGCAGAGCTTTTTGTGTCATTGCAATGCTGCAAAACACAAACACAAGTGAACTTGAGAGCAGCATCTCTACCAGTTAAACTGCTCATGAAACAAACAGGAGATATGCTAAGCTTGCTTCATCTTTGCAGCTGCATACAGGTCTCTGGATTAGGAGACAAGTCAACAAAAGTTTATGTGCAGTTGTTTGTAAGAGCACAAAAGAGAGATTATTTTCCTCTCCCTTCTTTTAATGTGTAGTGAGAGGTCAAAATCAATTTAGAAGATCCAGTGAAGAGAAAAACAATATTTCATTTTACCCAAAGGAACAGTAGACACACATCTCACATGTGATTGGCTGTGAATGTTAGAGACCTGAGGAGAACAAATTTTTGCCATTATAATAGGGATTTTTTTGCATCAGGCAGAACCCTCTGCTGTCAAACATTTATGAGAAATTGATGCAAGTCAGGGTGGCCCCATCTCACAACTTTGTTCTCTTTATTCAGCACAGAAAGCCACTTCATTAGGTTTGACTCAGTACCCACCTGGATCAAAGATAGCATAGCTATTCACTGATGTCACCTATGGTAGAGCACTGTGGACTGGGACCTGGTCCTTTCTATATGTTTGATGTAACATAAAGAAACTTCAGCTGACCCATCCTGACTTTCTCACCAGTCAAACTCACAGTGAGACATAGTGTTAAACCAGCTCTGTCAAGGAATGCCAGTGCTGTCTAAATGATCTGGCTTTCTGATGGTAGTCACACATGGAATGCATTCACAAGGTTTTTTCAAATTGGGAGTGAGTACAGTGAGAACTGATCTACAGTGAGATCCTGGCATGTACTCCAAAGATATTGAAACCAACAGCCTCAGTGCTGTTTTTACATCCTTTCTAACTGCACTAAAATTACCATTTTCTGATAATTCTATTATTGAAATTTGTCCTTGAGTTACCTTAGCTTATTCTTCCCCCCCCCTTTTTTTTTTTTCCAGAGGAGATTTCCCAATGAAAAACTGTCCTGGAAGAGATATAAATAACATCTGGGTGTGACAAGTTCTTGAAATAGCTGACTAAGTCAGAAAAGAGCACAAATAATTTTTTTTTTCTTTTCTCAGTATGATAGTCAAAACTGGTAATCTCTTCCTCTTGAGTCAGCCCAGCTATGTGAGGGTGGTAGGCCAGGCTGCAGGAGCTAGCCTCATTCAACATTTCATGGGAATCAAATTCTCCTCAGCCTAGCTTCCCTCCTGCTTCTTTCTTCCCTCTGTCTTGTTACCTCCTCAGGATAACCTGGAGTTAATTCATGTTAATTAAGCCTGTCCTAGAAACTCAGCTTAAGATGATGTATTTCTCCTCCCAAGAACTTTCTTTATGCTATTTTCTTTACCACACCTTCAGTTTATTGCACAGCTGTCATACAGTGCATCTCGTTCCGGCTTACCTCTAGGAACGTATTGGAAGTTTGTTATTTATCTGTGGGAGAACAATTGGTAAATAGCTGTCCTGCTATTCTTCTGTGAGAATTTCATATTCTCTTAAGCAAATTAGATACTGAATACATTTTCCTCTCTTTAGTATGCTTTCATCCCTCAAATGCTACTCCAAGAGGATTGCCAGTAGATACTTCCTGCATATTTTTCCCACCATCCTGTTTCTGGCCTCTCCATATCAACCTGTCCTCTTAGATCATGCCCATCTCTTGTGTCATTTACACATGGCATAATGTCTTGGAAACAATCTCATTTTGTTGGAGAAGATCCCCTAGACTTTTGCACTTACCCATTTCTCATAGCTAGTTAAAGCTAATAATGTCTCAGTTATTCCTTCTGTAAATGATGCTGTGACCCAGACCAAGTGTTCCTCAGACTGGCGGACACCACACAGGAATTTCACTCTTAGGAAGCACCTCTTCTGCCTGTGGTGAGGACAAGCCTGGCTGACCAGGCCACAGATGGCTTTGGAGTAACTACACTGAACCTCATTACAAAACTTCATATTTGTGGGCAAGGTTTTGGGGAAGAATGGAAAGTGCAGCATCTGCCAACACTCCCTGTAGATCCAGCCTTGTGCATGCTCTTGGGCAGTGCTGTTTCATTTTTCCAGTTAGCAGTTCTCATCAGAGATGGAAAAGAAGCTGTCAAATCGTTGTGCAAGAGAAATATGACCTCTGGAGCATCCTGACCACTCTGCTCAGGCGTCTGCTGTAAAAGCATCAGCGAACTGCTCAAACAGCCCAAATACGAGGTTTCATATGTTCATATGAGGTTCATATGAGGTCTCCATCATGTGGAGGTCACAACATTCTCTTGCAGAGCAGGTCTAGGACCAAATTCTGTACATGAGGTCCCACCTATAGGGAGTCTATTTGGATAAATATTGGCTTGTTCCTTCAGATCAGCAGAGCCAGCTTTGCACTGAACACAACCATAAAGTACAATCTTTGCTGAGTAGGGTGGACTCTGGCCACTTTTGGCCACATGCAGCTGAGGCCACAGCAGAATGTTGTACCCCAGCTCTCTGCTGTGCTGTAACCTGATGGCAGCAGGTGAAGAACATGTGTGCTGGCAGTGGGGAGCTCTGTCTCTGGCAGAGGCAGCATGTCCTCAGAAACAGACCAGCTGGGCTCCCTGTAAAGGTTGGACACTGGGAGCCATAAGTGCGATTTCTATTCCACTGCCACCTTTAAGATGCTGCCATTCCCTATGACGCTGCTTATCATCCAAAATTTTCCCATCTTGCCTTTCTGCCCTAGTTTTTAACAATTTTCTCTTCCTGGAGAGACCATCCCAAGGGGCTGAGAGTAAGATCTGGGGTCTGTCCTGCTTCCTACTCGATGTTCATCTAGACTGATCTGCTTCTCAGATGCTTTCCCTGTCTCCCCTTCCCAAGCCTCATTTCTGCAGCAATGCCTGATGTTCTCTGGGCAGGGTGCTGGGAAGAGACGGAAATGAGCATTTGCAGACACTTTGAACTGTCTCCTGAATAAATGGAAGAAAACTAAAGGATCCTCGGACAGCAGGGATTATTGATTTTATAGCTATTTCAACAGCTTCATCAGTGGTGGCATGTAAAAAGAGCTCATCATTTATAAATTGACTCTTCCGAGGATCAAAGGCTTGTCAGGCAACAATTAGTTCTGGTAATTTATCAGCTGTTTGAGCTTGTCAGGTGGAGAGAGAAGGCTAGTTCTGCATCAGCTCCCCTGCAAAGTTGTGACTGTAGCCAGGGCCAGGTAGGATGTGCAGGTCACTCATTTGCTAAATATTTCATGTCCTCCAGTGTTCCATCAGTCTTTCTGATACCTGATCCAATTTGGTTAGGGTGTCAGCTGAAAAGGACGCATCTCTTAGCACACTAATGTCACCCCAGCCACAGGTTCTTTGTCTCCTTAACAATGTCCCTGTCAAATCCCTGCTGAGCAGCTAAACAAATTGGAATGCAGCAAAAAGAAGGAGAAAAGAAAAAAACCCAACCAAAACCTGTGGTCTGTTTTTAATTAGCCCATAAACCATTCAGAGCATCCCAGATGTGCTGTCCATTCAGACAGGGAAGACTGAGGGCAAATGTACTCTCTTCTTGTCGACCTCATGGTAAAAAATATATTCATGTAAGCAGCAAGAGTTGATTTGACCAGATGAGAAACCTGAGCAAAAGCAACCATTCTGTGCAGCAGTGTCTGGTCCAGATGCTAAGAACAGCTGCACCCTTTGCAAAGCATCCTTTGCAAGGGCACTTACAGAATTTGGCTATACTGACCAGAACTCTGCTAGTTTAAATGGGGGTAAAAAAGGCAGATATCAAGGCAGAGAGCTCTTTGATTCTGGACTTTTCTGACAATGGGAAGTAGATCCAAAATGCGTGGTACAACATTGAAAAGACCTTCACTGCAATACATTACATTGCATGTGCACACATTTCCATGTCTATGAGTACACATGCCAAGTTGGCAAATGCCTCAAATTTCCCCTGATGTGCCTGGTCGCATACACCTGATAATGTATTTATACAATCACATTCTTTTAAGAACAGTACCTTTGTTATTTGCTGTGTGGCTGGACTCAGTGCTGCACTTCCCTATGCTGACAGCTTCATTTTTCACCTTTTTATTCCAATCTACTTTCCATGTATAACCACCGGTTTAATTACTTTGTAATATGGGCCACCAAAGAATTTCCAGTGGAAGTGCAAACTGTTCCAGGAATTTCACATATGCAGGTTGTTTTAAAGCACATATGAACTTGCATCCCTTAATCATTTAAACATTTCATGTTTCATCCCTTAAACATTTCACGTTTCTCCAGATGTTCATGGAACATAGGCTGAAAAAACAGCTACTATCAGAGCTTCATACAGAAGCCACTCACAAAAGTTGTGTTTGGTCGCAGGGACGGTACAGAAATGCTTGTGTGTAAAGAAAAGTAAAGGAAAGTCTGTAGTTTGCTTGGAAAGTTGAACCCTGTGCATGCATAGACATTTATAGAAATATCTCTGGAGAAAAATAATTACTCAGTAGAAAGTGGTTATTTCATAGAATAAATTTTTACTGTATAGTTATATCTAGCCAACTTTCTGACTTGCCTAAAGGGTCAACACTGGAACCAGCAATCTATAATCTATTGCCAATTCAGGGCAAAGGACGGCACTCATGAGCAATTTGCTTTTCAGCCAGGTGAAAGGCGTCCTTGTGCTCATGATGAAGCAGGCTAAGGCTGAAGTAAAATTAAATTAACAGCTTTAATGCACATTTGGAAGCCACTGGAAAGCACATAGCTGCAAAGTGTCCAGCTGGATGTGTACCGAGAATGACATAATGGTTAGCAGACACCCAGAAGGAAAAACAGCAGGCCAAGTCCTCAGGAAAAGCCATAAGATTTTAGAAAGATAGGGGATTAAAATTTCTGAGAAAACTAAGAAAATGTTCTTATGGATACATGGAAGAAACATGGACCTCTGCTGAGGTATCTGTGGGTTTCATAGCTGTAGGCTATTGCTACATGACTTATACAATAAAACCTTTCGGCTGGTGAAATCAGCGGCGTTCCTCCAAATTCTCCTGAATAATGCCAGTTTAGTCCATCCATAGGGAAGCTGGGATGACTGGTCAGCACTCCCAAGTGAGATGCTTTCTCAGAAAAATCTGCTGTAAGGTACTGATAAGACCTGTGGGGTCATTTTGAGATGGTTCCTATGGAAAGAGCAGCTGGCGTGGCAAAGGAGCCCGCATGGCATTACCTGTGGTGAACTTGCAGCCATGTGGGACAGGAGGTTTCCTTTTCCACGGGACTGATCAGGGCTGCTGGTGCGGCTTGTGACTTGCAGCCACCCTGTCTCCTGTACCCCAAAGGGCACACTGGCAGCAGCATTGAGCATGGCAGGCTCTGATCAGCCCAGCGATGATCCCTCTTTTCAGCAGCATGGGTTCTTTGATCCCTGCTTGCCTTGCCGCATAATTAAGTCAACTGCCTGATGGATGTGCTGGGCAGTCCATGTGTGAGGAAAGAGAGTCTCCTTTGAGGTCACATGAGAGGTACAATCATGAGGGAGAAACCCACAGGGCACTCTCGAGACACCTCTCCAGCATATAATGTCATGGCTCTTGTTCTGTGCTCATTTATGCTACTTGAGGGAAATCCTCCCACAGACAAATACACACCTTAAAGGCCTGCACATTTCTGATGAGAACATGGCATGCACCATTTGTCCAACTTTTCTGTCCACTTTAGTATGCTGTCTAGTTTGTGAATGTCATTGCTTTATACTCCTGTTAGAGATATGAGAAAATTAAAACAAGAAGCAAAAGAAAAGCAACCTCTTGCAACAGTAGGGCTGAAAGAGAGATGAGGAAGATGACGAGGAGAAGTTCTGGCCCATCAAAACATTCAATGCACATGGCTACTTTTGCACAAGAAGTCTTTAGAGAACTCTTTTTGTTTTTCGTGATGGATACTTCATCAAGTCCTGGGTTGAACTGTGTTTGTGAAGAGAGATGGAGAAAGCATAGGAAAATGTAAATCCAACCTATACTATCAAAATACAGTGCTGCTTTCTTCTTGCCAGACTAGAAGTTGTATTTGTTTCTGGTGACTGGTACATAACTTACATTTTTCCTTTAGCTAGGAAAAAAGTTAGTTTTAGGGTTGTTTTTTTTATTTTATTTCCTTGGAGGGAAAAACACAACAACAACAGTGTGGGCTTGAATTACAGTTGATGAACTCAAATCATTTCTGTCGCCCCCAAAATAGCTGGAGAGGTCAATGAAACCACAAACTCCGTGGGGCTCATCCATTTCTGAATGCAGCTTTTTTTGAGCCAGAGACAAACTGCCCTATTGCTTACCAAAGTGATATTTATCTAATTTATTACTAGCAAATGCTTGCAGGGAGGAAAAAAATCCAACCAAACAACAA
Organism: Aleadryas rufinucha; assembly: GCA_013397815.1. NCBI lineage: Eukaryota > Metazoa > Chordata > Aves > Passeriformes > Aleadryas > Aleadryas rufinucha. The sequence continues at coordinate 125,327 of VZTH01014960.1, read as the reverse complement.
AAAGCCTCCTCCAAACCCAGACCAAGAAAACCAAGAGCCACTAAAGGCCTGTGCTAGTATCAGCAAACCAGTGTCTGTTTGTCCCCAGCATGGTGATACCAGAAAGAAGGAAGCCTTTCTGGGTCAAATGCTGCTCTCGTTTGCACTGGCAGAAATGATGCCTCTAAAGCTGAGGGAATTGTTGGCTGGCTGGCTGGCCCAGTGGACTTCAGGCAGAATTCAGGTCTCCTTGACCTGATCAGAGCAGAGGAACTTGTCCCAGGCACTAAGACATACCAACTGATTGTTTAACCATATTGAGCAAAATAGGCTTCCCTATCATTTTTCACCTAGCTCAGATTTGATCAGAGATATAAAATAAAGAAAGACATGAACACTCATTCTGGCTATGGTTCTGAAATGTCGTTCGCACGATGTTTACCTCAGGAAAAATGATCTTGCCACTATCTTTGTACTTTATCTACAGCTTTCTGTCTCTCTGCATACTTAGACTTAGCACCACAGCTTCCAAGCATTCTCTTCTAATTAATCAAAAAGTCGGTCCTTTTGTTTCCTAGGTCACGAAGGAGGAACAGTACATTAAATAAAGATATTGGCTGAGGATGGAAGCTGGATTTCTACCCGAGGAGCCTAATAATAGTGCCTTGATGCAGGCCAGGTAAAAATTGATATGGTTTTATATACACAGAGGCAAACAGTTGAGTGTGAAAAAAGTAAACATCAGATAGCATTCAAACAGTGGTTTGTCCAGCTCATTCTGTTTGTAAATATAGAAATGTGTTGTGGTGGCTAAATTTATCCTAATGTAAGGAAACATGAACAAAGAGGCTGGTATTGGGTAACTTCTATAGGCAACATTAGGACATCCTGCAAGAATTATTTGGGGGCAGTTCATGATAATGTGGTACAGATTAGAGTTGCCATTTCTGGAAAAATTAGGTCAGAATTATGTAGATAAGATGGAAAGAATTTCAGTAGCATTGTAGTATTTTCCTGACTTGAAGCCTGGCTCACACGTCAAAGCTTTGTTTTATTGTATACCTTGTTTTGATCTATAGTCAAAACAGCCTTTATCCAGAGAAAATGAAAATAAACCAGCTGAGAAAGAAAGAATTACAGTCAGCATCGAATAAAAATAAGTACAGCAAGCCTAATTTTGGAGAATAGTTGTCCTTTCCTGTGAAACTTTTTCCAGTTTCAGAAATGGCCATACTGAACTCAGGAAAAATCTGAGGAGGGAGATACACTTTGATAACGGCTCAGGAATGGAGCTTTTCCTTGCGTTTAGTGCGAGATGGAATTTCAGTCATATGTCAGGTGTATTTTGGGCCACACTGGAAAGTGGCATCCCTCTTCCCTATACACTTCCCTTTATGCTTTTCAAATTTCATCCTGGATTAGAAGAACCTCTCACTTAAAAAGAAGATAGATCATGGTCATGAAAGGTTCCCTTTTGCAGAGAAGTGAGATCAGTTCTAGTTAGAAGAACAAGAGCCTTGACTCTGCAGCCTTGCCTCTGCAGTCAGCACAATGTTTCCTTTGGCTTCAGGTAGAATATTTTTTCACTCAGGTCGTTTATTATAAGTAAGAATGTACTTTTACACTGCTCTGTGTTCGGTGCCATAAATCCCAGCACACATTATGCCTCTCTTTTCTCACCAGGGGCTCTAGCCTAAGTTACTGAATCTCTGTCTGCCATAGAGCTTTGAGAAGGAGCAAACCTCTGGGACAGACCCTGATAATTGTACGTGAGCCAGACTTAAGATAAAATGCTTCATGTTCCCTTTTGCTTATTCAATGAGACAAAAAGATTGCTAAACTCTGGTGTTTCAGTCTATCTCATTAATGCAAACCAGGGTAAGCTGCAGTTTATGCCCCTATGCCACAAGGCAAATAGTGTGTGTGGGGGAGAGGGAATGCAGAAGCAGCGGTGCATCCCCTTCCACCCTTGCTTTACACCAGTGGGTCCCTGAAGCCAGCTGGGCAGCATGAAACAGCTCCTGCCATTCTTCCCAAATCCTGCAAGCCCCTGCCATCAGGGCATCTTATCCTCCTCGTGCTCTTTGCATTGAGGCTCAGGCTCTTACTTTGCACAACTCTAGGGACCATGCCGAACCCATGGCATGCCAAAAGGTCAGTGAGTGCCCATCACTACACAAAGCTGCAGCATGAGCAAGCAGCAGATGCAGTTTTCTGGAAAGGAAAGGAGAATGGAAGCCAGCTTTTGACTCCAGGCATGAACAGAGTAAACCTTAGAAGGAACAGGTTTATTTTTAGGATGGTCTCTCAAGAATCTCTTAAGCAGATAGCCAGGAATTTGGGCTACTAAAGCCCACCCACAGCATCATTTAGGCCAACCACCTACAAAATCCAAATAACCAGCCTTAATAACAGCACAGACACTGCTGCAATGCTCCCCCACTCCCAGAACTGCTCCTCTCCTCACACTCTTTCCTAGGAGAGGAAGCAGGAGCAACTGGGATGGGGATGCTGATGTGCAGCACCTTCCCTATCAGGGACATCCCACACCAGCTGCTCGCCTGCCACTTTGGCTGAGTGAGAGGCAGCATCTCAACAACTTGCTTGTTTATTTTCCTTGCCAAAGGCAACCACTGGTAGGGCAAGAAATGGAAAACCAGGGAGCATTAGTGAGGTCTCTTCACACCTGACAGAGGTCACTGATCCAGGCGCATCCCAAGCAGTCAGTGCGGGTGATGCAGAGATCAAAGGACGGCTCTGGGGGCTGCATCCTGCCCTGCAGAAGCACAGGGGCTGCCAGTTCCTTCCCGCTGCCTGGGCCAGGCACTCCTGTCAGACCAGGATTGCCAGCAATGCCATTTCCCTACTGAATTACTGCTCCAAAGCACGGCAGAACAGTGTGAAGGAAACACAATATGGGCTTTACTGTCAATATTATGAATACTGACAAGAAATCCAGAACAATTTCAGAAATTTTTGGTGGTGACTACTTCAGTGTTTGGGTCACACTCCTTGCATTGTACTTCTTTGTTAAGTTCTGTTTTAAAAAATACCCAAACCATGCAGTTTTATCCATGGATTAACTGTAGTGCTTTTTTTCCCCCTATAGGATCAGAGATTATTAAATCCATTGATTTGCTTTAAGCATCTTTCTAAGTATAACCATTTAAAGCCAATGTTTGGAAACAGGTAAAAATTTAACTATTGATCTACCTCTTTCCTGGGCCAAATTGAGGTTCCATTGAGATATCCATCTTTAATTTGCATGAAATGAGCTGAAATTTCTAGTATAGCATAGTAATAAAGAACATTTCCTAGTTCAATACAGCCCACAAATTTTCCAGTGTGTGCATTTTCCCCTCTTGTTCATCTATACCCAAACCCTTACTGCCCATATTTTAATGATACAGTACATCCAACATTAGAATTTGTATTACTGGGTGGAAAAGACATCAGACATGTGAGAAGACTGCTCTAGGATAAATTAATTTGTCCAGTTTAGAGTTTGCCATGAAGATTTGATGAGCAAGCTTGTAGCTAGAACAAGTATCATCTGCTGTCTCACATCTGGCACAAACTTTCATTGCCGTGATCTGGCTTATCTGACAGAAAGGCAATCACGTGCACACGCTTCATCCAGGTCAGCTTTGTGTGCAGGGCAATCTACCTCCATGATCACGGAGCCACAGACTAAGGAAAAACAAGCCAGTACAGTAATTAAAAATATTTATTTCTGAAGTTATTTACCTTGATAGGCATAAAGCATTTCCCAATTTCATACAGAAATACATAAAACATGCATAGACCAATATGGCCTACTTCAATGTGTATTCAACATGGTAAATATAATGAAGAACTTGTGTGAATATAAATACAAGACACAAAAATAAGCACATAAGATTCAACTTGTCTGCAAATTCAACAATGTGAACAAATTCACTGCTATAAACATTCACCCAATATTAGCCTTTTGACTTAATTCAAAACAACCCTTTGTCTCAATGCATTTCCACCAAACAAGGCCCTGAATAAATCTTGCAACAGCCTCTGGTGCATCCCCGCTTCAGTGCATTTTTGGTAGCTTGTAAGACACAACAACCTCTATTATTAGAACTTCAGTTGGCCAAATATCCTTGTTGTGGGAAACTTAGTAGTGTCCTCTAACTTTTATTTTATGTTGAAGAGTCCTTTGGTATCCAAAGCCAAAGGACTGTGACTATGCAAACAACCAGAGTACCTAACCCACATTCAGATAACTCTGGTTGTACAAGTAAACTAGACTTCTGAAAAAAGGCAAAGGGTTGCAGCTGATTAGTAAAGGCAATAACAAGGTGTAAAAATACTCTAGCAGGAGTGCAACAAACAGTATGCGAGGTAGACATGTATATATGCAGTAAGTCCTGATTAAAGTAGCACTGTGGCTTTCATTTTTGCATTTTAATCAAAAGGTAGAGTTCTTTGCTTTGAAGTTTGTACACTCAGATCTTGCTTTTTGTCCTTGCTAAGCACATCTGTGAGGTCTTCCTTGCAAGATGCTTTTGATGTAGACCCTGAAAGCTGCTCAATCGATGGGTAACATTCCAGAAGCAGTATTCAAATGTTTCGTCAGACAGATGGCTTTTCATGTATGTTACTGCAGATTTCCCTTCAGCCCTTCTACCCATCCACCTGAATTCCAAAATGATGAAATCCTTTGTCTTTATATCTCCAAATACAGGACTTCCTTAGCATTTTGCTCCGCTGCGCGAACACTTGGACAGAGGGGCCCTTCGCCATCATGGAATGTTGGAGTCAAGACAGAGTTCTCGCAATGCTTTGTCAGCAAGCGTTGTGGAGAAAGATTCAGGTGATCTTCCCACTAGGACGCTTTCAGGCTTTCCTGGACGCTTTGCCTTTTGTTTGCCCTGTTATGTTTGAGCTTTCGCCCTTTCTGGAGCTCAGCCTTCAGCTTTGCGATACTGAAGGAAGCTTTGATACTGTTACCAATGGCTTCCAGCCTGCAAAAACAAGAAATGCACATTTATTGTTGCGATAATGAAGATGCGTCTCCAGTGTGCAAAAATTTAGTTTTTGATTAAATAAACCTCAGTCTAGATTTCTGCCATGGGATCCTAATAAACTGCTGTTTGCTACACCTCTCTTAGAATTAAGCTAACTTAAGATACATGAAATATTGTATTCATAATTTCAATGCAAACATTAAATAAAAATGTTCATTCAAATATAGATGCCCTAGACTTCCTTAAGTAGCCAGTCAGGAGGTCTCCAGTGGTTTTTTTGTTTCATCTGTGTTGTTTCTTTCAGGTAAACCTGATCCTACTTCCAATGAATGGGTGCATTTTTCAAGTAAGTAAGCAAGCCCCACTTTCAAAAAATTATTTAAACTTCTAGGGCCTAAGTCTCATTCAATATCACCAGGCTGCCCTGCTCCCATAAGTTCTGTTGTCCTTGTGAAAGTAGCACTAAAGAGTCTTCTTTAGTACAGGCAAACTTATGTATTCCGTACTTTTCCATGGGCATGTGGCTGAGCACTGAATGCAAGTGGAGGACAGTGGGCTGAGCTCAGCACAGGTGTCCTCACAAGCTAAAAACCCAGTGCATGAAGAAAAGCCCTCAAAATATCCTCACTGGCTCCTCCATAACTCTCAAGCTGAAACCACCAGCTAAGCCCAGGATGACCTGAAGGCAGGTGAACTGTGCTCTCTATTGCTGCTGCGGGGAACTACAACAGGATGAGAAGAAACTCACCGCTTCATTTTCTTGCTGTCAACAAGCTGCTGGTTCATGCATTTGGGTCCAATGCAATTGCTGGCTTTGATGCGGTGCCGTGAGGTTTTCTCCACTGTGGACTGAGCCCTGTTAAAAGGGAAAAGGTGCTGCTGTTAAAAAAAAAGCCAAGTCTGCAGTCCGCAAGGTGAGGCATCTCATCAACCACTTCTCAAGGCATGTAATAAGCAATCTTTCTGGGCCAAGCCATAGTATGTATCATAGCAGTGAGAGCACTCAGGTAGGAGGCAAGGCTTTGGGGAGAGTATTCGCTCAGCAAGTGCCAAAATGAGTAAGTGCACCACAATCCATCCCTTTCACATGCATTGCCTTTTAAAGAGTAGCAACAAGAGACGCACCAGAGATCTTTGCCTGCCTGGCAGAAGTTCAGACATTTCTTGTCCTTCTGGTTGGCACATCGGCATCTGCTGCTTGGTTCAGCGAGCATCTCCGGCACCATGTCCTTCAGTGATCTTCTGGGTCGAGAAGGGCCTCCGAGACCATATGGAACAGTCTTCCTACAATCAAAGAGACAACATGAAAGTCTTTAAAATAATTCTGTGGCTTCAAAACACTATAGGGTATTTTGGGCAATCTTATCAATGGCATTGATTACACGAGTAAAGGTTGTGGGATTGGGAATGCCTCGTTAGTCACAGTTTCCACCAAATGCTTCTGATGATCCTGCAACATATTCATTAGCATGGCCACTGACAAGGATAATGACCTTTTAATTGTGATTTCACAAGGCTGCTGTGCCTCCCTGTGCAATAGAAAGCAATAAAACCTCATCTCTTTGAACTTTGGCTACTGCCAACACTGAAAGAAGCAGTAAAAGTGAGGAACAGATCCTCTGTGCTCAGAGGAAACCCAGCAGCAGAAGAAATCACCAGAGTCAGTGTTTGCAGCGTTAGGTGAGCCTCCGGCTCACTATATTTTGGTGAGGAGAGTGTAGAAATGGATACTGTGCATAATCCTATTGACACGTGGGACGCAGTAATTTGCAGCAGAGAGCAGTAAAAGGCAGCTAGAGCCACCCGGTGTCAGAGTATTCCTTCCAACCTCCTAACTTGTCAGAAAGAAAACCGTTCAAATTCAGGCTGGCAAAATCATGCCTTTGGCATTTTGTCTGCTTCTGATTCATAGTGAAAAATATCCTGCAGCCTTTGCTGAGCAGCACCTAAAGGAAATACTGCTGCCCAGATTTTAGGGAGGCAGGTGTGTTAGGGCTATTAGGAGCTATCTGCCCAATCTAGGTGGCCAAATCCTGCTTGCTTTCTTCTGGTAAACAGTCTGTTGCTAAATGTGTCAGAAAAGTGGGAGCAGGGAGGTAAAACAGTAGGAGAAACTGTGCAAATAACTATTCCTTCCTCCCCTTCCCATCTCTGCAGGGGGGTTGTGGTTCTTAATTTTCGCCTTCACACCTCCCTCCCTTTCTTCCTACCCAAAGGGGAACCCGGCGCTGGGGAACTGCCGAAACCCCTCCACTCCACTCACTCGGGGGTGTTGATCCAGATGATGTCGAGGTGGCAGAAGTAGACGCACTCCTCGTCCATCAGCGAGGAACAGGAGCAGCGCCGGGCGCGGCGGTGCGCGGCGGCGGCGGGGGGCGGCGCGGCGTCCACCTCGGCTCCGGGGGCTGCGAGAGGGAGCGGCAGAGCTCAGCACCCGCGGCAAGGCAAGGCACCCGCGCATCCCCGCCCGCTGCATCCTCGGGCACCCCTTCCCGGAACCCGGCTGCGACCCCGCAGCCCCCCGCGGGGCCGGACCCGGGCGGGGGCGAGCGGCAGCGGACCGGCACCTACCTGCCGGCAGCAGCCCCGGGCAGAGCACGAAGAGCAGCGAGNCGGGGGCCGCCAGGGGGCGCCCTGCCCGCGCGTCGCACCTGAGGGAGGCCCTGGGCTCTGGGATTCGGGGATTCAGGAATTCAGAGTTTCAAGGCTCAGGGCTTCAGGGCCTCAAGGTTCAGCGCTTCAGGGCTTTAGAGCTCGGGGCTCCGGGCCTGCTGCTCCTGCTACTGCCTTAGGGAGGACCCAGAAGTGGGACACGGGGGTCCCTTATGCGGGATGAAGAATGCCTGACTGCCCTGGACCCTGCCCTGCTCCCCTCAGACACAGCCAGCTGTGCTCTGGGGTCTCAAGCGGTTTGTGTTTGGCAGCAGGTCTGGAGCATTGGGTTAAAATCTCCCTTTTCTCCCATGGTAAGGCAAGGTGCTAAACACACAGTGTGTTTTAGGTGTGAGCAGGTGTGTAAAGCCAGGGAGGGAGGGAGGGAGGAAGGATCGATCGATCCGTGCCTACCCTTTGCCTTTGGCTCTCACCGCTAATTCTGGCAACGTCTGTTTTTCTGGCATGTTTATTATGTTTACAGCCTTGTGTCAAGGAGCAGAGTCAGTGTGGAAGCTGGACACTTGAGAAGTGGCTGCGGCAGTGCCATCACAGATACATGCATCCACGGGATCCACCGAGCTCCCAGCCGAGAGAGCCAGCCCCTGAATATAAACTGAAGTGAACTCAAATGCCTGTGACCTGCCGTGGAGCCGTTGTGCTACAAAGCGTGCCAATTTCACCTATGATAAATAGATAAGACTCTCTTGGTATTTGTGGTATTTCCGTGCACTGTGCTGTAATAATAGAAATGACCTTGGCTAT